>CM059786.1:41595886-41838386 GCA_030435695.1 Brachymystax lenok tsinlingensis | reverse complement strand
GCATTATGGGTACCGTGAGTGCTCTCACCTGTCACACAGGGCATTATGGGTACCGTAGTACTCTCACCTGTCACACAGGGCATTATGGGTACCGTAGTACTCTCACCTGTCACACAGGGCATTATGGGTACCGTAGTACTCTCACCTGTCACACAGGGCATTATGGGTACCGTAGTGCTCTCACCTGTCACACAGGGCATTATGGGTACCGTAGTACTCTCACCTGTCACACAGGGCATTATGGGTACCGTGGTACTCTCACCTGTCACACAGGGCATTATGGGTACCGTAGTACTCTCACCTGTCACACAGGGCATTATGGGTACCGTAGTGCTCTCACCTGTCACACAGGGCATTATGGGTACCGTAGTACTCTCACCTGTCACACAGGGCATTATGGGTACCGTAGTACTCTCACCTGTCACACAGGGCATTATGGGTACCGTAGTACTCTCACCTGTCACACAGGGCATTATGGGTACCGTAGTGCTCTCACCTGTCACACAGGGCATTATGGGTACCGTAGTACTCTCACCTGTCACACAGGGCATTATGGGTACCGTAGTACTCTCACCTGTCACACAGGGCATTATGGGTACCGTAGTACTCTCACCTGTCACACAGGGCATTATGGGTACCGTGAGTGCTCTCACCTGTCACACAGGGCATTATGGGTACTGAGTGCTCTCACCTGTCACACAGGGCATTATGGGTACCGTGAGTACTCTCACCTGTCACACAGGGCATTATGGGTACCGTAGTACTCTCACCTGTCACACAGGGCATTATGGGTACCGTGAGTGCTCTCACCTGTCACACAGGGCATTATGGGTACCGTAGTACTCTCACCTGTCACACAGGGCATTATGGGTACCGTAGTACTCTCACCTGTCACACAGGGCATTATGGAGTACTGTAGTACTCTCACCTGTCACACAGGGCATTATGGGTACCGTAGTACTCTCACCTGTCACACAGGGCATTATGGGTACTGTGGTACTCTCACCTGTCACACAGGGCATTATGGGTACCGTAGTACTCTCACCTGTCACACAGGGCATTATGGGTACCGTGAGTGCTCTCACCTGTCACACAGGGCATTATGGGTACCAGAGTGCTCTCACCTGTCACACAGGGCATTATGGGTACCGTAGTACTCTCACCTGTCACACAGGGCATTATGGGTACCGTAGTACTCTCACCTGTCACACAGGGCATTATGGGTACCGTGAGTACTCTCACCTGTCACACAGGGCATTATGGGTACCGTGGTACTCTCACCTGTCACACAGGGCATTATGGGTACCGTAGTACTCTCACCTGTCACACAGGGCATTATGGGTACCGTGGTACTCTCACCTGTCACACAGGGCATTATGGGTACCGTGGTACTCTCACCTGTCACACAGGGCATTATGGGTACCGTAGTACTCTCACCTGTCACACAGGGCATTATGGGTACCGTGGTACTCTCACCTGTCACACAGGGCATTATGGGTACCGTGGTACTCTCACCTGTCACACAGGGCATTATGGGTACCGTGGTACTCTCACCTGTCACACAGGGCATTATGGGTAGTAGTACTCTCACCTGTCACACAGGGCATTATGGGTACCGTAGTACTCTCACCTGTCACACAGGGCATTATGGGTACCGTGGTACTCTCACCTGTCACACAGGGCATTATGGGTACCGTAGTACTCTCACCTGTCACACAGGGCATTATGGGTACCGTAGTACTCTCACCTGTCACACAGGGCATTATGGGTACCGTAGTACTCTCACCTGTCACACAGGGCATTATGGGTACCGTAGTACTCTCACCTGTCACACAGGGCATTATGGGTACCGTAGTACTCTCACCTGTCACACAGGGCATTATGGAGTACCGTGAGTACTCTCACCTGTCACACAGGGCATTATGGGTACCGTAGTACTCTCACCTGTCACACAGGGCATTATGGGTACCGTAGTACTCTCACCTGTCACACAGGGCATTATGGGTACCGTGGTACTCTCACCTGTCACACAGGGCATTATGGGTACCGTAGTACTCTCACCTGTCACACAGGGCATTGTGGGTAATGTAGTATTCTCACCTGTCACACGGGGCATTGTGGGTAATGTAGTATTCTCACCTGTCACACAGGGCATTGTGGGTAATGTAGTATTCTCACCTGTCACACAGGGCCAGGTCCTGGCTGCGGCCCACCTTGACGAACATCAGTTTGGCGCTGAACAGAAGCTGGCGCATGACGTCGGTGAGGAGGCGGGCGTCCACCTCGGGATTGGTTAGTTTACGGGACAGTGAGCGGCAGTGTCCAATTAGCTGGTGTCCACAGGCTGTCTGGTCGCTATGGAGGGACAGGATGGCCACACACAGAGACGCACTGGGAGCCTAGAGACAGGGACAGAGGTCAAACTAACAGGTCAAACTGGGAACCTTGAGACAGGGACAGAGGTCAAACTGACAGGTCAAACTGGGAACCTGGAGACAGAGGTAAAACTGACAGGTCAAACTGGGAACCTGGAGACAGAGGTCAAACTGACAGGTCAAACTGGGAACCTGGAGACAGAGACAGAGGTCAAACTGGGAACCTGGAGACAGGGACAGAGGTCAAACTAACAGGTCAAACTGAGAACCTGGAGACAGGGACAGAGGTCAAACTGACAGGCCAAACTGGGAACCTGGAGACAGGGACAGAGGTCAAACTGGGAACCTGGAGACAGGGACAGAGGTCAAACTAACAGGTCAAACTGAGAACCTGGAGACAGGGACAGAGGTCAAACTGACAGGTCAAACTGGGAACCTGGAGACAGGGACAGAGGTCAAACTGACAGGTCAAACTGGGAACCTGGAGACAGGGACAGAGGTCAAACTGACAGGTCAAACTGGGAACCTGGAGACAGGGACAGAGGTCAAACTGACAGGTCAAACTGGGAACCCGGAGACAGAGACAGAGGTCAAAATAAAATAAAGTAACACAATAAAATAACAATAACGAGGCTATATACAAGGAGTACCAGCACCGAGTCAATGTACTGGGGTACGAGGTAGTCGGGATGATTGATTGAAGTACTATGTACATGTAGGTAGGGGGTGAAAAGCAGAAAGTCCGGGTAGTCTTTTAATGAACTGTTCAGCAGTCTTATGGCTTTGGGGTAGAAGCTGTCCAGAAGCGGTCTTTTGGTCACCAGGCTTGCTGGTACCACTTGCCGTGCGGTAGCAGAGAGAACAGACTGTGACTTGGGCGGCTGAATTCTTTGGGCCTTCCTCTGACACCGCCTGGTATAGAGGTCCTGGATGGCAGGGAACTGGGCCGTACACACTAGCTATGTAGCACCTTGCGGTTCATAGCAGAACTCTGTCTGTAGTTATAACTGACCGGTTCATAGTAGAACTCTGTCTGTAGTTATAACTGACCTGTTCATAATATAACTCTGTCTGTAGTTATAATATAACTGACCTGTTCATAGTAGAACTCTGTCTGTAGTTATAACTGACCTGTTCATAGTAGAACTCTGTCTGTAGTTATAACTGACCTGTTCATAGTAGAACTCTGTCTGTAGTTATAATATAACTGACCTGTTCATAGTAGAACTCTGTCTGTAGTTATAATATAACTGACCTGTTCATAGTAGAACTCTGTCTGTAGTTATAATATAACTGACCTGTTCATAGTAGAACTCTGTCTGTAGTTATAACTGACCTGTTCATAGTAGAACTCTGTCTGTAGTTGCAGGTTGTCTGTAGGGTTGGTGCTGAGGTGAAACTGACGGTGAGTGACCTCTGGCAGGCGAAGCATTGAATCTAACACTCCCTCTGTAGACATAGGACTACCGGCAACTGGGTCAGGGAGAGAGGGGGACGGGGAGGAAGACGAGGAGTGAGAGCGAGAGAGAGCGAGAGCGAGAGAGAGGAAGAGGGGGAGAGAGAGAGAGAGAGGAAGAGAGTCACACACTATCCAAGGACTACAAATTGTGATTAGCTAACCGGCTAGTTAAATCTGGGACATTTACAGAATGTTGATCAGTGTGCATTGTCCCCATGTCAAATAAGCCTTAACACTGCAGTACCTGAAGAGGCAGTAGCCTCAGGAAGACATTTCATACTAACGTCTGTGATGAATATGATAGCACCTTTACCTTCAGCTTGTTCCAGCTTGTCATCAGAACTGTGATGAAACAAACAAAATAGAAAATCAGTGATATGTTACCTCGGGGTCAATATACAGAGATAGTGAGGCATCCCAGTGAATAAAGCAGTGTGTAGGTTGTTACTGCCAGGTCTAAGGGTCTTACTCTGGATGGAAGTAGCTGTAACACTGTTCACACACACGCACTTCCTTCTCCTCCTCCTCGGTGCAGCCCTCTACCGCCATCTGGTGGCCGGAGCAGGCATGGCACACCAGACGTCCACACCTCCTGCAGTGGTGACGCCTGTTGAACTGAGGAGGACGATAGGATGGAAAGAGGACGAAGGGTCCGTTTCACACAGCAAATCATGAGCTGGGTTTCACCCAACACAGATTAAGTCTATTCCTGTACTGAACACCAATGAGTAGCCTTAATCTGTTTTATCCTATGCCACCATTTTCTCTTTGTAGGAGCCAATTGAGTGTCCGCCACTAAATCACTCACTCACTCACTCATTTAGTGTCGGCCACTAAATCACTCACTCACTCACTCACTCATTCATTCATTTAGTGTCCGCCACTAAATCACTCACTCACTCACTCATTTAGTGCCCGCCACTAAATCACTCACTCACTCACTCATTTAGTGTCCGCCACTAAATCACTCACTCATTTAGTGTCCGCCACTAAATCACTCACTCACTCATTTAGTGTCCGCCACTAAATCACTCACTCACTCATTTAGTGTCCGCCACACACGCATTCATTTATCAAGTGGCTTATTTGAACTTTGAGAGATTTATCCATTCTATTCTATAATAAGAAATGTACACCATTTAGCAGGTGCTTTTGTCCAAAGGGACTTACAGTCATGCCTGCATACTATGGGTGGTCCCGGGAAATCGAACCTACTACCTTGCAGTTAACAAGCGCCATGCTCTACCAACTGAGCTACGGGGACCAGACTCCAGCCTTTCATGGGGGGGGGTCTTATTCTCACCATGGTGAAGCGTTCTCGCTGGCAGACCATGCAGACATGCTGCTGGTTGTCTGGGACCCAGTCCTTACGAACCGGGGCTCTGTCCGGGGGCTGGAACTGATCCGGGGAGCGCTGGACTCTCCTGCCGGTCGACCCTCTGTCCAGGGAACTGCTGGAGGACGAGGTGTGCGTGGGGGTACTACCTGGAGTTGGGAGACCGAAACAACATTGTCATCAACACATAGCATTATGGGTACTGTAGCACGTCTTGCCACAGTAACCACGTGCAACGAAAGAAGATCAAACATTTGAATGATTGCACATAGACTAGAATATATTATAATAAAAGAGAGTATACAAGAATAAACTAGAATAGAGTATAATAGACTAGAATAGAGTATTATAGACTAGAATATAGTATAATAGAATAGAACATAATAAAGTATAATAAACTAGAGTATAATAGAATAGAATAAACTAGAGTATAATAGAATAGAATAAACTAGAGTCTAATAGAATAGAATAAACTAGAATATAATAGAATAAAGTATAATAAACTAGAATATAATAGAATAAAGTATAATAAACTAGAGTATAATAGAATATGATAAAATAGAGTATAATAGAATAAAGTATAATAAACTAGAGTATAATAGAATAGAGTATAATAAACTAGAGTATAATAGAATAAAGTATAATAAACTAGAGTATAATAGAATAGAGTATAATAAACTAGAGCATAATAGAATACAGTATAATAAACTAGAGTATAATAGAATAAAGTATAATAAACTAGAGTATAATAGAATAGAGTATAATAAAATAGAGTATAATAAAATAAAGTATAATAAACTAGAGTAGGATATGGTATAATAAACTAGAGTATAATAGATTATAATAGAATATAATAAAGTATAATAAACTAGAGTACAATAGAATATAATAAACTAGAATATAAGACAATATAATAAAGTATAATAAACTAGAGTCTAATAGAATAGAATAAACTAGAGTATAATAGAATAAAGTATAATAAACTAGAGTATAATAGAATAAAGTATAATAAACTAGAGTATAATAGAATAAAGTATAATAAACTAGAGTATAATAGAATAGAGTATAATAAACTAGAGCATAATAGAATAAAGTATAATAAACTAGAGTATAATAGAATAGAGTATAATAAAATAGAGTATAATATAATAAAATAGAGTATAATAGAATAAAGTATAATAAACTAGAGTAGGATATGGTATAATAAACTAGAGTATAATAGATTATAATAGAATATAATAAACTAGAATATAAGAGAATATAATAAAGTATAATAAATTAGAGTCTAATAGAATAGAATAAACTAGAGTATAATAGAATAAAGTATAATAAACTAGAGTATAATAAACTAGAGTATAATAGAATAGAATAAACTAGCGTATAATAGAATAGAATATAATAAACTAGAGTATAATAGAATAGAGTATAATAGAATAGAATAAAGTATAATAAACTAGAGTATAATAGAATATAACAAACTAGAGTAGAATAGAATATAATAAAGTATAATAGAACATAATAAACTAGAGCATAATAGAATAGAATAGAATAAACTAGAGTATAATAGAGTATAATAGAATAAACTAGAGTATAAAATAATAGAATAAACTAGAATATAATAGAGTATAATAGAATAGAATAAAGTATAATAAACTAGAGTATAATAGAATAGAGTATAATTGAATATAATATAATAAACTAGAGTATAATAGAATAGAGTATAATTGAATATAATAAACTAGAGTATAATAGAATAGAGTATAATAGAATAGAATAAACTAGAGTATAATAGAATTTAATATAATAAACTAGAGTATAATAGAAAATAATATAATAAAGTAGAATAAACTAGAGTATAATAGAATAGAATATAACAAACTAGAGTAGAATATAATATAATAAAGTACAATAGAATAGAACATAATAAACTAGAGTATAATAGAATAGAGTATAATAAAATAGCATACTAGAATAGAATAAACTAGAATTGAGTATAATAAAATAGAGTACACTATAATTGAACACTATAATTGAGTATAATAGACTAGAATATAATATAATAGACTAGAATATTATAAACTAGAATATAATATAATAGACTAGAATATAGTACAATAGAATATAGTATAATAAAATAAGAGTATACTATAATAGAATAGAGTATAATAGAATAGAGTATAATAAACTAGAATTTAATATAATAGAATATAGTACAATAGAATATAATATAATAAAATAGAACATACTAGAATATAATAGACTAGAATATAGTACAATAGAATATAGTACAATAAAATAGAGTATACTAGAATATAATATAATGGACTAGAATATAGTACAATAGAATATAGTATAATAAAATAGAGTATAATAGAATATAACAAACTAGAGTAGAATAGAATATAATAAAGTATAATAGAACATAATAAACTAGAGCATAATAGAATAGAATAGAATAAACTAGAGTATAATAGAGTATAATAGAATAAACTAGAGTATAAAAGAATAGAATAAACTAGAATATAATAGAGTATAATAGAATAGAATAAAGTATAATATACTAGAGTATAATAGAATAGAGTATAATTGAATATAATATAATAAACTAGAGTATAATAGAATATAATAAACTAGAGTATAATAGAATAGAGTATAATAGAATATAATAAACTAGAGTATAATAGAATTTAATATAATAAACTAGAGTATAATAGAAAATAATATAATAAAGTAGAATAAACTAGAGTATAATAGAATAGAATATAACAAACTAGAGTAGAATATAATATAATAAAGTACAATAGAATAGAACATAATAAACTAGAGTATAATAGAATAGAGTATAATAAAATAGCATACTAGAATAGAATAAACTAGAATTGAGTATAATAAAATAGAGTACACTATAATTGAACACTATAATTGAGTATAATAGACTAGAATATAATATAATAGACTAGAATAGAGTGTAATAGAATAGAGTATTATAAACTAGAATATAATATAATAGACTAGAATATAGTACAATAGAATATAGTATAATAAAATAAGAGTATACTATAATAGAATAGAGTATAATAGAATAGAGTATAATAAACTAGAATTTAATATAATAGAATATAGTACAATAGAATATAATATAATAAAATAGAACATACTAGAATATAATAGACTAGAATATAGTACAATATAATATAGTATAACAAAATAGAGTATACTAGAATAGAATATAATAGAATATAGTACAATATAATATAGTATAATAGAGTATACTAGAATAGAGTATAATAGAATATAGTATAATAAACTAGAATATAATATAATAGACTAGAATATAGTACAATATAATATAGTATAATAAAATAGAGCATACTAGAATAGAATATAATAGACTAGAATATAGTACAATATAATATAGTATAACAAAATAGAGTATACTAGAATATAATAGACTAGAATATAGTACAATATAATATAGTATAATAGAGTATACTAGAATAGAATAGACTAGAATAGAGTATAATAGAATATAGTATAATATACTAGAATATAATATAATAGACTAGAATATAGTACAATAGAATATAGTATAATAAAATAGAGTACACAAGAATATAATATAATAGACTATATATAGAATATAGAATATAGTACACTCAAAAACAATAGAAAAAATAGAGGATACTAGAATAGAATGGAGTATAATAAATTATAAAGACTAGAATGGAGTATAATACACTAGAATATAATTGAGTACAGACAAGAACTGAGTGTAATAGAATATAGTAGAATAGAGTAAAATAGACTGCAAGACTATAATAGAATATAATAGACTAGAACAGAATATAGACTAGACTAGAATATAATATAATATACTATGATAGAGTATAATAGACTAGAATAGAGTATAATAGACTAGAATAGAGTATAATAGACTATGATAGAGTATAATAGACTAGAATAGAGTATAATAGACTAGAATAGAATAGAGTAGAATAGAGTATAACAGACTACAATAGAGTATAACAGACTAGAATAGAGTATAACAGACTACAATAGTGTACAACAGACTACAATAGTGTACAACAGACTACAATAGAGTATAATAGAATAGAATAGAGTATAATAGAATAGAGTATAACAGACTAGAATAGAGTATAACAGACTACAATAGAGTATAATAGACTAGAATAGAATAGAATAGAGTATAACAGACTAGAATAGAGTATAACAGACTACAATAGAGTAGAATAGACTAGAATATAATAGAGTATAACAGACTAGAATAGAGTATAACAGACTAGAATATAGTATAACAGACTAGAAGAGTATAACAGACTAGAATAGAGTATAACAGACTAGAATAGTGTACAACAGACTACAATAGAGTATAATAGACTAAAATAGAATTGAGTATAATAGAATAGAATAGAGTATAACAGACTAGAATAGTGTACAACAGACTACAATAGAGTATAATAGAATAGAATAGAGTATAATAGAATAGAATAGAGTATAACAGACTAGAATAGAGTATAACAGACTAGAATAGAGTACAACAGACTAGAATAGAGTATAATAGACTAGAATATAATATAATAGACTAGAATATAGTATAATAGAATATAATATAATAGACTAGAATAGAGTATAACAGAATAGAATAGAGCCTAAGAGACAATAGAATGATCTCTGACCTGCAGTAGGTGGAGGTGTCGCCATCCTAGAGGGGGTAGAGGGACAGCTGTCCTGGGCTGGACACGGGTCATCCTGGAGACTGATCACAGAATCTGGGGACGGAGAGAGGTTTAAGTTTTAACGTTGTAGACTTTTTGTTGTTACAAAAAAAGGTATTCAAACTTATCAAAAGGCGATAAAAGTGTCAAAAGTACATATTTAAAAAGTCCAAATGTGTAAATTCCGTGTTGGGGAACGTTACTTTTAAAAGTAACTCGTTACGTCTCAACGTTACTATGGAAAAGTAACTAAATTACATGCGTTAACAAAAACAGAAAAAACGTGTCAAAAGTACATATCTAAAAGTCCAAATGTGTAAATTCCGTGTTGGGGAACGTTACTTTTAAAAGTAACTCGTTACGTCTCAACGTTACTATGGAAAAGTAACTCAATTATATGCGTTAACAAAAACAGAAAAAAAATTCCTAGCACGTGTTGGTCATTAGAATGGCTTGCATAGCTTAGTCTATATCTCACTCGGCTATGTCTCTATACCAACTCAAGTAGTAATGACAGAAGCAATATATCCTTTACATACATATACACTGGGTATCCTAAGTACTCACCCCACTTCGATTCCTTCAAATTTTACTGTGTTACAAAGTGGGATTGAAATTGTAATTTATTCTAAATGATCTACACATTATTTTACACTAATATCCCTTCACTAGATAAGCATTCAACGCTCTGAGTCAATGCATGTTTGAAACACCGTTGGCAGCGATTACAGCTGTGAGTCTTGGGTAAATCCCTAAGAGTTTTGCACACCTGTAGTGTTTTACCATTATTTTTTTCCAAAAATGTTCAAGCTCAGTCAAGGTGTTGGGGGAGATCATGGCTAGACGGCAATCTTGCCATCTATTGCCATTGTTTTTCAAATAGATTCTATCAACACTAACTTGGCCACTCAGGAAAATTTGGCCTTGTGTTTTAGGTTATTGTCCTGCTGAAAGGTGAATTCCTCTCCCAGCGTCCGGTGGAAAGCAGACTGAACCAAGTTTTCCTCTAGGATCTTACATGTGCTTAGCTTCATTCCATTTATTTTTTATCCTGAAAAACTCCCCAGTATTTTCTGATGTCAAGCATACCCATAACATGATGCAGCCACCACCATGCTTGAAAATAAGGAGGAAGTTACTCAGTGATGTGTTGTGTCTATGTACTGTAGTTGAATCTGTGCTAGAAAAATTCAACACTTGACTGAGGGACCTTACAGATGATGTATGTATGGGGGAAAGAGGAAGGGGTAGTTATTCAAAATTCCTGTCAACCCATAGTATTTCACACAGAGTGAGTCCATGTAACTTATTTCACACAGATTGAGTCCATGTAACTTATTTCACACAAATTGAGTCCATGTAACTTATTTCACCCAGAGTGAGTCCATGTAACTTATTTCACCCAGAGTGAATCCATGTAACTTATTTCACACAGATTGAGTCCATGTAATTTATTTCCCACAGATTGAGTTCATGTAACTTATTTCCCACAGATTGAGTTCATGTAAGTTATTTCACAGTGAGTGAGTCCATGTAATTTATTATGTGATTTGTTAAACCAAAATTTTTCTCCTGAACTAACCTAGGCTTGTCTAAACAACAGGGGGTTCAATACGACTACATTTTAATTATTACATTTAATTAATTTGTAAAAATGTGTAGAATTTTATTTTCACTTTGACATTACGGAGTATATTGTGTAGATCAATGACAAAAAAACAAAAAAAAAAAACAACAACAATTAAATCTATTTCAATCACACTTTGTAATACAACATCATTTTCAAACAATTCCCAAGGGGGTGAAAACGTCTGATACCCACTGTATAAAACCAACTGGGCTCTGTAATAGAAGAGCTCCAATACAAGTACTACCAATCTGTTATACACACAGATACGAACTGGCCGGAGATTCTACGTAAAACAACACCATCACCGTTGTCTAATTGTACTGCCTTTTACTTCTATATTAATGGTGAAAACGGAGCGGGAGAAACGTCAATTCTTATCACCTGAGACTAACTGGATCACTTAGTTACGCGGGGCACTCGCCTGAACCCCGATGAAAATCCTGCAAGTAAGCGTCAGTCAAGACTCAAGGTGACATCTGTCCATTTTTGGTCTTCGATCAGATCAAAGCCACATGAATACTTCCACGATAAAAGGCTATTGTCGGCTGCCATCTCACTAGCTATCTAGCTAGCAGTTAACATGCCAAGTACCCGCCACAACGTTCACGCAGGAACAGGAAGAGCGCGGCGAACGTAGCCTAGGGCGGAGGGGATTTTCATTTTTTATTTATTTGCGACAACAAAGAAAAACGGGAAATAATATTGTAAAAGTAACTAAGTAACTCATGAATTAAATTGAAAAACTAACGAGTTAGGTTACTCGTTACCACAACAACAAAATAAGTAAATCAGAGTACTTGGCAAGTAGTTACTCCTAACACTGTGTCTGATAGAGCAAAGGTAGTCGTGAGATGATAAAGGAAACTTGACTCAATAATAATGGATTGGATTTGTACAAAACCAACCAAGGTACTCGAGGCACTTTACATAGTGAGAGAGCATTTCACCTCATCCACCACCAATGAGTGGCAGCGCCCGCCTGGAATGACGCACGGCAACCATTTTGTACCAGAACTTTTACCACACCTCATAGACGCAACGTGAGAGATTGAACAATCAATCACATATCCATAGTACGTTTTTGACTTACAATGTGAGTGGTTGTGTAGACCGATGACTGAGTCTGGGGAGACAGGGAGAGACATCCATAGTACAAAACCTGTGCATTAGTGACATAACACCCCTTTTTTCCACTGTCGTTTCGACCTGAACCGTAGTTTGCTGGCTTGGATATTTCCAGAAAGTTCCAGAAACTATGGTGGATGACGCATAACCAGGCCAGAGGTGTACAGGTCGTGTGCGCGTGGAGCCTCACAATCATCACACAACATAATTCCCAAACACTAGGCTAGTGTTCTCTCTACTCCCATAATTCCCAAACACTAGGCTAGTGTTCTCTCTACTCCCATCTCTTTCATTTTAAAATTCTGCATTTCATAGCTTTTCTCTTATTGAAATAAACTCAAGACATCGTCCTTTTTTGCCTCAGTGGATCGACGTAACCTTCTTCTGCCCAAGTGCCAAAAAGCATTTGGCGTTTATTTGCCGCCCGTACAGTTAGTGCCTAAGCCTTAGAGCCTAAAGCTAACGGCAGATAAAATAAACGAAGCGCAGAACAATTATACATTTGTGGAATTTTAATACATCGCATTCTCTTTATTCAACCCAACAGCCCTTCTTCATCCACACAATATTTCATGACCCTAAAGCCACCCGACCCGCAGATATAACACCAGGGGGGTCCGCGGGTTATGGGTCAACCCGCGCATCACTAGTGCGTTTGTGTGTGGCGCGCTTGGTACTGACCAGAGCGAGACCTCTCCCCGGGCGCGTAGGGGAAGTCCAGGGCCTTGCAGGCGTAGTTAGAGAGTAGTCCGTCTATGTCATGGGTGGTGAAGCCATCGTCCCGGTCTAATAGTAGGTTCTGCAACGTCCTCACCGCCACTTCAGCCCAGTCCACCTTCAAAAAGGTCAAAGTTTTCATTGAACAAATTGCAGACAGTAAACACTGAAAAACTTGATAACAGATTAAAAGACTCCAGCTCCGGGATTATATAAACTACACAATGTGCCACTAATAATCACTGCCACGTCAGCCCAGTCCACCGTAGTATTACCAGTAGTAGTATTACCAGTAGTAGTAGTACCAGTAGTAGTAGTAGTAGTAGTATTACCAGTAGTAGCAGTATTACCAGTAGTAGTAGTAGTAGTAGTACCAGTAGTAGTAGTAGTAGTAGTAGTAGTAGTAGTAGTACCAATAGTACTACCAGTAGTAGTACCAATAGTACTACCAGTAGTAGTAATACCAGTAGTACCAGTAGTAGTACCGGTAGTGGTATGAGTAGTAGTAGTAGTAGTACCAGTAGTAGTACCAGTAGTGGTGGTAGTAGTAGTAGTACCAGTACCAGCAGTACCAGTAGTGGTAGTAATACCAGTAGTACCAGGAGTAGTACCAGTAGTGGTAGTTGTAGTAGTACCAGTAGTGGTAGTAGTACCAGTTGCAGTAGCAGTACCAGTAGTGGTAGTAGTAGTACCAGTAGTGGTAGTAGTAGTACCAGTTGCAGGTGGCAGCACCAGTGGTGGTGGTTGGTAGTGCCGGTGGTGGTGGTAGCAGCACCAGTAGCAGCGGTGCCAGTGGTGGCAGTGGTGCCCAGGTGGTGGTGGTGGTGCAGAGTAGAGTGCCAGGTGGTGGTGGTGGTGCACCAGTGGTGGTGGTGCAGCACCAGCAGCAGGTGCACCAGGTGGTGGTAGGTGGCAACCAGTAGGTGGTGCCAGCAGTAGTGGTGCCCAGTGGTGGTCGTGGTGGTGGTGGTGCAACCAGCAGCAACCAGTGGTGGTGGCAGTGAGTGGCAACCAGCAGTGGTGGTGGTGGTACCAGCAGTGGTAGCACCAGCAGCAACCAGTGGTGGTGCCGGTGGTGGTAGTGCACCAGTGCCCAGTGGTGGCAGTGGTGCCAGCAGTGGTGGTGGTGCCAGTGTTAGTAGGTGGTAGCAGAGCGGTGCCAGTGGTGGTGGTGGTGCCGGTGGTGGTGCACCAGTGGTGGTGGTACCAGTAGGTGAGTGGTGCAGTGCACCAGCACCAGCAGTGGTGGTGGTGGTGCCAGTGTTATTAGGTGGTAGCAGTGGTGGTGGTGGTGCAGGTGGCGGTGCCAGGTGGTGCAGTGGCACCAGCAGTGCCAGGTGGTGGCAGCAGCAGCAGTGCAGGTGGTGCAGTGGTGGTAGCACCAGGTGGTGGTGCCCAGCAGCACCAGTGGTAGCAGTGGTAGCACGGTGGTGGTGGTGGTGGTGGTGCCGGTGGCAGTGGTGGTGGTGGTAGCCAGGTGACCAGCGGTGGCAGTGCCGGTGGTGGTGGTGGTAACGGTGGTATTGCCGGTGGTAGTGGTAGCAGTGGTGGTGCCGGTGGTGGTGGTGCCGGTGGTGGTAGTGGTGGTAGCCAGTCGCGGTGCCAGTGGTGCACCAGTGGCGGTGCCGGTGGTGGTGGTAGTACCAGTGGTGGTAGGTGCACCAGTGGTGGTGGTACCAGGTGGTGGTAGTGGTATCAGTAGTGGTAGTAGTACCAGTAGTAGTAGTAGTACAAGTAGCAGTACCAGTAGTAGTACCAATAGTGGTAGTACCAGTAGTACCAGTAGTGGTAGTAGTACCAGTAGTAGTCGTAGTGGTAGTAGTACCAGTAGCAGTACCAGTAGTGGTAGTAGTACCAGTAGCAGTACCAGTAGTGGTAGTAGAAGTACCAGTAGTACCAGTAGCAGTACCAGTAGTGGTACCAGTAGTGGTAGTAGTACCAGTAGTAGTACCAGTAGTAGTAGTACCAGTAGTAGTAGTACCAGTAGTGGTAGTAGTACCAGTCGCAGTACCAGTAGTGGTAGTAGTACCAGTAGTGGTAGTACCAGTAGTGGTAGTAGTAGTACCAGTAGTGGTAGTACCAGTAGTGGTAGTAGTAGTACCAGTAGTGGTACTACTAGTAGTAGTAGTAGTACCAGTAGCAGTACCAATAGCAGTACCAGTAGTAGTACCAGTAGTGGTAGTAGTAGTACTGGTCACAGATACCTTACAAAAACAGGTAGGGGCGTGGATCAGAAAACCAGTCAGTATCTGGTGTGACCACCATCTGTCTCATGCAGCAGGACACATCTCCTTCACATAGGAATACGCTGTCGTACACGTAGATCCAGAGCATCCCAAACATGCTCAATGGGTGACGTGTCTGGTAAGTATGCAGGCCATGGAAGAATTAGTAAATTTTCAGCTTCCAGGAATTGTGTACAGATCCTTGCGACATGGGGCCGTGCATTATCATGCTGAAACATGAGGTGATGGCGGCGGATGAATGGCACGACAATGGGCCTCAGGATCTCGTCACGGTATCTCTGTGCGTTCAAATTGCCATTGATTAAAATGCATTTGTGTTCAATTATCTGTAGCTTATGCCTGCCCATACCATAACCCCACTGCCACCATGGGGCACTCTATTCCCAACGCGGACGTCAGCAAACCGCTTGACCACACGACGCCATAAACACTGACTACCATCTGCCAGGTACAGTTTAAACCAGGATTTGTCCGTGAAAAAACACTTCTCCAGCGTGCCAGTGGCCGTCGAATGTGAGCAGTCAGGTCAAGACCCTGGTGAGGACGACGAGCACTCAGATGAGTTTCCCTGAGACGGTTTCTGACAGTTTGTGCAGAAATTCTTCGCTTGTGCAAAAAACCCACAGTTTAAATCAGCTGTCCAGGTGGCTGGTCTCAGACGATCCCGTACGTGAAGAAGCCAGATGTGGAGGTCCTGGGATGGCGTGGTTAAACGTGGTCTGCGTTATGAGGCCGGTTGGACGTACTGACAAATTCTCTAAAAACAACATTGGAGGCGGCTTATGGTAGAAAAATGAACATTCAATTCTTTAGCAACAGCTCTGGTGGATATTCCTGCAGTCAGCATGCCAATTGCACGCTCCACAACTGTCAGGTGGATGGATTATCTGGGCAAAGGAGAAATGCTCACTAACAGGGATGTCAGCAAATATGTGCACAGAATTTGGGCGAAATTTGTGCAAATGGAAGATATTTTCTGGGATCTTTTATTTTAACTCGTGAAACGTGGGACCAACACTTTACATGTTACGTTTTATATTTTTTGTTCACAATACAATAACAACAATAATTGGGTGGCACCTTCAGGTTCATCAGGAGCTGTTCCAGCATTAATAGTGGCTCAGAGAGGAGGGGAAAATAGTCCTGTCTGGCGCCAGGGGGGAGGGTGAGGAGGACCTAGAAGGAGAGAGCGGAGAGAGAGAAGAGACGACGGAGAGAAGAGAGAGTATTGAGAGAGAGGGAGTAGGGAGAGAGAGATGGTGGTGTGTGTTCCTCACCTACAGCACACATACCTACCAGTGTCAGCCTGGGTTCAAATCCCACCTACTGCCCTGGTGACACTCCCACTTTTCCTGCGCTCTCCCACCTTTCCTGCTCTCCCACCTTTCCTGCTCTCCCACCTTTCCTGCTCTCCCCCCTTCCTGCTCTCCCATCTTTCCTGCTCTCCCACCTTTCCTGCTCTCCCACCTTTCCTGCGCTCTCCCACCTTTCCTGCGCTCTCCCACCTTTCCTGCGCCTCCCATCTTTCCTGCTCTCCCACCTTTCCTGCTCTCCCACCTTTCCTGCGCTCTCCCACCTTTCCTGCGCTCTCCCACTTTTCCTGCTCTCCCCTTTCCTGCTCTCCCCCTTTCCTGCTCTCCCCCTCTTTCCCTCGCTCTCCCATCTTTCCTGCGCTCCCACCTTTCCTGCTCTCCCACCTTTCCTGCTCTCCCACCTTTCCTGCTCTCCCACCTTTCCTGCTCTCCCACCTTTCCTGCTCTCCCATCTTTCCTGCTCTCCCACTTTTCCTGCTCTCCCACCTTTCCTGCGCTCTCCCATCTTTCCTGCTCTCCCACCTTTCCTGCTCTCTCCCACCTTTCCTGCTCTCTCCCACCTTTCCTGCTCTCCCACCTTTCCTGCTCTCCCTTGTCCAATAAAAACACAGACAAAATATATTTACATTTTAATCATTTAGCAGACGCTCTTATCCAGAGCAATTAGGGTTAAATTCCTTGCTCAAGGTCTTTCACCTAATCGTCTTGGGGATTTGAACCAGCGACCTTTCAGTTACAGGCCCAACGCTCTTAACCGCTAGGCTCCCCATCAACACTAGAGCTCACAGATACAATAAAGGCTAACTGAATCTGCTGACCTTGGATCCCAGGTGAAGGTCGTGGATGTGGCGTCGGCGGGCGGGGGACACTTGGCTATGGAAGTGCAGAGTGAGGTAGTTAGCCAGAAAGTGGCAGGCAGCCAATCCGGGCCGGCGGTCCAGAGCGTGCTCACACACCTCCAGACCCAAGGTTAAGTCTGATAGGCCCTCCAGCAGCTGTACCAATCACAGCGAAGAGAGTCAATGAGAAACAAAGTCTATGACATGTGTGCACAGAGGAGAAACAACTATAGACAGATGGGTCACATCTCAAATTGTATAAACTGGTTTCCTCTTCTCCTTTCCTTTCGTCTGAACTGATTGGAAAAGACAATGGACAGGTGAAAGGAGATTTCCTAATACTGTAGGAATCCAGCCTATTGCCTTCACCAATTCTGTTCTTCCAATAAGGGAAGATAGAAGAGAAGAAACGGAGGAGGGGAAGGAGAAGAAACGGAGAGGAAGGAGAATAAATGTGACTCATTTCAGGAAACTGGGCGCATGTAGCACGTCACTATTTCACAGGAGAGCCATTTGAACGTAAACTTCTGGAACGTGAACGTTCATGTGCCTGAATAACAAACGTGTATGCCATCTGTAAATACGAATAAAATTGTTAAAATTACGAACCTAGTTGGTTTAGCCACAGAAAAAAATCTGCAACCTTCCGCTAGCCATGATTGGCTGAGATAATGAGTGGGCTGGACATTGGTCTGCAATATAGCACACTTTTGTCTATTTGAGCTGGTCATTATGTCTAGGTAATCCTGTCTAACGCAGATTTTTCATTTACTGCATACTGCATTATTTACACTGCATAAGTGTTGATCTCCACTTTCTGGAGGACCGAGTTTTGAAATCTGTGGAATTTAGAGTATGATAGCTAAAGAGATGGAGAAAACCACCTGTCTCCGGATTACATCTTCAAACTAAAGGGCAACCATCAAATCAAATCAAAACATTTTGGTCACATACACATGGTTAAGCAGATGATAATGCGAGTGTAGCGAAATGCTTGTGCTTCTAGTTCCGACAGTGCAGTAATATCTAACAAGTAATCTAACAATTCCCCAACAACTACCTTATACACACACATCTAAAGGGGTGAATGAGAATATGTACATGTAAGTATATGATACAGTGAGGGGAAAAAAGTATTTGATCCCCTGCTGATTTTGTACGTTTGCCCACTGACAAAGAAATGATCAGTCTATAATTGTAATGGTAGGTTTATTTGAACAGTGAGAGACAGAATAACAACAACAAAATCCAGAAAAACGGATGTGAAAAATGTTATAAATTGATTTGCATTTTAATGAGGGAAATAAGTATTTGAACCCCTCTCAATCAGAAAGATTTCTGGCTCCCAGGTGTCTTTTATACAGGTAACGAGCTGAGATTAGGAGCACACTCTAAAAGGGAGTGCTCCTAATCTCATCCAGTTACCTGTATAAAAGACACCTGTCCACAGAAGCAATCAAACAATCAGATTTCAAACTCTCCACCATGGCCAAGACCAAAGAGCTCTCGATGGATGTCAGGGACAAGATTATAGACCTACACAAGGCTGGAATGGGCTACAAGACCATCGCCAAGCAGCTTGGTGAGAAGGTGACAACAGTTGGTGCGATTATTCGCAAATGGAAGAAACACAAAAGAACTGTCAATCTCCCTCGGCCTGGGGCTCCATGCAAGATCTCACCTCGTGGAGTTGCAATGATCATGAGAACGGTGAGGAATCAGCCCAGAACTACACGGGAGGATCTTGTCAATGATCTCAAGGCAGCTGGGACCATAGTCACCAAGAAAACAATTTGTAACACACTACGCCGTGAAGGACTGAAATCCTGCAGCGCCCGCAAGGTCCCCCTGCTCAAGAAAGCACATATACATGCCCGTCTGAAGTTTGCCAATGAACATCTGACTGATACAGAGGACAACTGGGTGAAAGTGTTGTGGTCAGATGAGACCAAAATGGAGCTCTTTGGCATCAACTCAACTCGCCGTGTTTGGAGGAGGAGGAATGCTGCCTATGACCCCAAGAACACCATCCCCACCGTCAAACATGGAGGTGGAAACATTATGCTTTGGGGTGTTTTTCTGCTAAGGGGACAGGACAACTTCACCGCATCAAAGGGACAATGGACGGGGCCATGTACCGTCAAATCTTGGGTGAGAACCTCCTTCCCTCAGCTAGGGCATTGAAAATGGGTCGTGGATGGGTATTCCAGCATGACATTGACCCAAAACACACGGCCAAGGCAACAAAGGAGTGGCTCAAGAAGAAGCACATTAAGGTCCTGGAGTGGCCTAGCCAGTCTCCAGACCTTAATCCCATAGAAAATCTGTGGAGGGAGCTGAAGGTTCGAGTTGCCAAACGTCAGCCTTGAAACCTTAATGACTTGGAGAAGATCTGCAAAGAGGAGTGGGACAAAATCCCTCCTGAGATGTGTGAAAACCTGGTGGCCAACTACAAGAAACATCTGACCTCTGTGATTGCCAACAAGGGTTTTGCCACCAAGTACTAAGTCTTGTTTTGCAGAGGGGTCAAATACTTATTTCCCTCATTAAAATGCAAATTAATTTATAACATTTTTCACATGCGTTTTTCTGGATTATTTTGTTGTTATTCTGTCTGTCACTGTTCAAATAAACCTACCATTAAAATGATAGACTGATCATTTCTTTGTCAGTGGGCAAACAATGCCCTGTCCCAACAATGCTGAATGGGCGGAGACAAAGAAGAGCTCTCCAGTAGGTGCACCAAAACATTCAAGGGCAATTTTCTCAAAAGTGAGGTTACAAGTTTATCAACTTTCAAAGCAGAATTACTTTCCCATTGTTCCTCAACTGTAGTGTATGATGTACTATTTTCGAGCTCTGAGTTCTAGCTCTTTCATCCAATGTAAAAAAAAACACAAATCTCAAATGTTGCTACATAAGACCGAATCGAGCCGGTCGGTCACATACGGAGGAGAGGAAGGAGAAGAAATTGAGGAAACACCGATTAGACAGTGACAATAGCGATACAGACGAAAGCCCACCTGGAAAGCGTCGTCAGTCTGTCCTTTCTCCAGCAGGTGTAGCAGGTGTTCAGTCTGCAGCTGTAATCTGAGGTGTTCTGAGACAGAGTACAGCACCATCCACTGGGCACATAGAGAAAACTCCTGACAGAGAGATGACGAGAGAACGCATCAAATGGACAGCAGAGGAAGCATCTTTCGATCTCCTTTTTTTCCAGAACCATAAAAATTGAGTTGTTCTGTGTTTTTCTAAACACTAAAAAAAAATGTCCATTAAAGTTAGTGCTAAATTAAAAAAATGGACTATTTATAAACACAGTGCTGAGACTTACCTTGGCCTCCAGCATCCTAAACAGCATAGACTCAAGGTCTATAACGTCAGGGTTATGAAGGGTGTCAGACTATTTATAAAACACTTACCCTGGCTTCCAACATCCTAGAAAACATGGACTCAGGATCTCTCCTGGACTCTGTCCTCAGCTCCTGCCAGGTGACCCAAGGCAACGCAGGCTGCAGGTTCAACATCTAGGACAGAAGTTTTTATTTAAAGGAGTGGAGCAGTCATATTTTGTTCTTTTATCGTGGATAGACACCGTGAGAGAAAGACAAGAAAGATGTCAGAGAAGTTGGTGCCAGAAGGGTGTGGGGCCGAGGTCAAACTTCTCGCCGGCACGGTATATGCGTGCGCTGATGACAGAGGGGAATTTCAACCCACATTGTATAGTTTCAAATCCAAAGTGCTGGAGTACAGAGCCAAGACAATCAAAATGTGTCACTGTCCCAATACTTTTGGAGCTCACTGTAGATGGTATTTTTTTACATGAAGTAAAAAAATGTGTGCCTTGCTTCAGCTCTTTAAAAGTATTTTTGGGGAAGTGGAAGAAGTGTTCTGATTTCAGATTTAAAATAGCTGAGAAGTAGACGAAGAATTCATACGCTCTTAAGTTTTTGTCCAAGATTTTTGTCCAAAATCCAAGATGCAAAATAGTTGATGCGGTTACTAAAACACTACTTCTTGACTGGTAAAAGTTATTTCTGTTTTGATTCCAGATTTGAATAGCAGAGAAGTAGAGGAATATTTCATACCTTCTCACTTGTTGTCTAGTTTGGGTAAGTGGTTATCTTTATATAACTAGGCAAGTCAGTTAAGAACAAACTATTATTTTAAATGACGGCCCTTAGGAGCAGTGGGTTAAACTGCCTTGTTCAGGGGCAGAACGACAAGTTTTACCTTGTCAGCTCGGGGATTCGATCTTGCAACCTTTCGGGTTACAAGTCCAACGCTCTAACCACTAGGCTACCTGCCTAGTAAGAGATTAAACAGCTGTACCCCTATAATTGGTAGAATATATTTCTGTTCTGATTTCAGATTTTAATAGCAGAGAAGTAGACCCGACATGTCATACCCTAAGTGTTTTGTCTATGTTGTCGTGGGAGAAAATGCAAGCAGCTGATTTTGAGTCAAAACGGTTGCATTGTCGCACGTCACGGTGTCACAACGGAACCTTAGAACGTTGAAGAAATCCAAGTGAAAGTGGACGAGGCTGAAGCAGTTGAATAGTTTAAAAAAAAATGTATAAAATGGTTTCAAAAATTAGTACGCACGCCACTTAATCCAGACCAGTCTGCACATTTTAGTTCGAATTTACGTTTTTTCTTCTTTACATCTTAAAACTGTGTAAGATGAGTAGCGTTGTAAAGATTAACTATAATAATAAGTAGATGGTAATTTCATGTAAAATTGTGGGATTTGCTTTAGCTCTAAAAGTATTGCTGTGGTAGTGGAGGAAGTGTTCCGGTTTTAGATTTGAAAAGTAGAACATTTTTGCCCCAAGTTGTAGGGAAAGTCGTCAAACCCTGTTGTTTTAAAAAAACAAAAAAGGGATACCTCGAGATTTTGTCAATAAAGCCCATTTATCTACTTCCCCAGAGTCAGATGAACTCGTGGATTTCCATTTTTTTTTTATGTCTCCGCGTGCAGTTATGGAGTTCATTGCCAAAATCTCAAAGTATCCCTTTATAAAACCCTCCGATCGAATGTAGTGGACGCAGTTAAACTAGCTGGCTAGCTGGATGAATACCACCCTTAAACACTGTGAGGTAAAAAGTGCCATCTAGTTATCCGTATGCCTGCGTTGCCATTGCCTTGTCTGGCATTAGGTTTAAGTGGATGTCCAGGACAGGGTCAGCACCTCTGTGTTGCTTGTATGTTAACTGATTCATTACAGTACAGATAAAGGAGATTAGTAAATATATATATATATATATATATATATATATATATATATATATATATATATAAATAAAATAGGGAAGTTGAGTTTTAAAGTTTATATATGCTTCATATATACACTCTATAATTCATGTCTATGTTACTCCAGTGTCTCATACCCCCCACTCCGTTGCTCGGCAACGTCGCCTAAAAAACGATGTCTAGTGTATCATCACTTTAAGACTGACCCTGAGCTAGCTTATCCCAAAATCCCACAAGGTTAAGCTTCAGCCCTGGACTAAGGATTCACACTAGTATCCCGAGGGAAATTTTATTATTATATATATATATATATATATATATTTTTTTTAACTTTGCTATTGCAAGTCCCATCGATAATATTTATTTTTGCTTTCGTCTCACTAATAAAGTCAGAAATAAGTGGTACATTATTTGTGTGGCTGCTTTCGCAAATCGTCGATAGGCTTCAAATAACATCAGCATATCTATTAAGTCCCTAGTAACTGATTTGACGACTCTGCTCACCGTTTGACAGCCATGTGATCCCCGTGGGAATTAAACCCACAGCCTTGGCACTTTCACCAACTGAGCTCCATCAATGAGGATTACCCATTCAAAAATATTATTATAATCTAGAGTATCTCTAATATTTATTTACCCCCCCATCGATATGTGTCCAGTTCCTGTTTCAATTGTCAAATAACATTTATCTACGTGATCATAAAGTACGTAATAATTTTGGTTAATGACTCCGGTTACCCGTCGATAGATGTCCAGCTCCTTCTTCCTGAGCTCTAGCTCCCCCTTGAGAGAGGCCTCCATGTGGGGGTTGTTGAGGCAGAACTCCAGCAACTCCAGGGAGGGCCCGAGGGGCCAGCGCTCCAGGGCCTGTAAGGCCACACGGGCCCTCAGACACGGGTCCTGTACTCTGAACAACTGGCCTATGCCGTCTTCACCATCTGGAGGGAGGTAGGTGGGAGGGAGGGAGATAAGAACAAATCAGCGATTGTGTCAGGAAGTAAAATAATTGACTAGCTTGGCACCAGCAATGAAAAAAATATCAACAATATCATATCTCCAAAACACAGTAGATCTTTTAATTTTTATTTCACCTTTATTTAACTAGGCAAGTCAGTTAAGAACAAATTCTTATTTACAATGACGGCCTAGGAAAAGCCCAACGCTCTAACCACTAGGCTACCTGCTGGTTACTGGCCCAACGCTCTAACCACTAGGCTACCTGCTGGTTACTGACCCAACGCTCTAACCACTAGGCTACCTGCTGGTTACTGACCCAACGCGCTAACCACTAGGCTACCTGCTGGTTACTTACCCAACGCTCTAACCACTAGACTACCTGCTGGTTACTGGCCCAACACTCTAACCACTAGGCTACCTGCTGGTTACTGACCCAACACGCTAACCACCAGGCTACCTGCTGGTTACTGGCCCAACGCTCTAACCACTAGGCTACCTGCTGGTTACTGACCCAACGCCTAACCACTAGGCTACCTGCTGGTTACTGACCCAACGCGCTAACCACTAGGCTACCTGCTGGTTACTTACCCAACGCTCTAACCACTAGACTACCTGCTGGTTACTGGCCCAACACTCTAACCACTAGGCTACCTGCTGGTTACTGACCCAACACGCTAACCACTAGGCTACCTGCTGGTTACTGGCCCAACGCTCTAACCACTAGGCTACCTGCTGGTTACTGACCCAACGCTCTAACCACTAGGCTACCTGCTGGTTACTGACCCAACGCGCTAACCACTAGGCTACCTGCTGGTTACTTACCCAACGCTCTAACCACTAGACTACCTGCTGGTTACTGGCCCAACACTCTAACCACTAGGCTACCTGCTGGTTACTGACCCAACACGCTAACCACTAGGCTACCTGCTGGTTACTGGCCCAACGCTCTAACCACTAGGCTACCTGCTGGTTACTGACCCAACGCTCTAACCACTAGGCTACCTGCTGGTTACTGACCCAACGCGCTAACCACTAGGCTACCTGCTGGTTACTTACCCAACGCTCTAACCACTAGACTACCTGCTGGTTACTGGCCCAACACTCTAACCACTAGGCTACCTGCTGGTTACTGACCCAACACGCTAACCACTAGGCTACCTGCTGGTTACTGGCCCAACGCTCTAACCACTAGGCTACCTGCTGGTTACTGACCCAACGCTCTAACCACTAGGCTACCTGCTGGTTACTGGCCCAACGCTCTAACCACTAGGCTACCTGCTGGTTACTGACCCAACGCTCTAACCACTAGGCTACCTGCTGGTTACTGACCCAACACTCTAACCACTAGGCTACCTGCTGGTTACTGACCCAACGCTCTAACCACTAGGCTACCTGCTGGTTACTGACCCAACGCTCTAACCACTAGGCTACCTGCTGGTTACTGGCCCAACGCTCTAACCACTAGGCTACCTGCTGGTTACTGGCCCAACGCTCTAACCACTAGGCTACCTGCTGGTTACTGGCCCAACGCTCTAACCACTAGGCTACCTGCTGGGTCCTGGTCTAAAGTAGTGCACTAGATAACAGAGCCCTATGGGCCCTGGTCTAAAGTAGTGCACTAGATAACAGAGCACTATGGGCCCTGGTCTACAGTAGTGCACTACATATACCACCCTGCATCCCACTGCTGGCTTGCTTCTGAAGCTAAGCAGGGTTGGTCCTGGTCAGTCCCTCGATGGGAGACCAGACGCTGCTGGAAGTGGTGTTGGAGGGCCAGTAGGAGGCACCCTTTCCTCAGGTCTAAAAAAAATATCCCAGGGCAGTGATCAGGGACATTGCCCTGTGTAGGGTGTCGTCTTTCAGATGGGACGTGAAACGGGTGTCCTGACTCTCTTTGGCCACTTAAGATCCCATGGCTCTTATTGAAGGAGGAGTGGAGTTAACAACAGTGTCCTGGCTACATTCCCAATCTGGTCTTCATACCATCACGGTCACCTAATCATCCCCAGTTTACAACTGGCTCATTCATCCCCCCCTCCTCTCCCCTGTAACTATTCCCCAGGTCGTTGCTGTAAATGACAATGTGTTCTCAGTCAACTTGCCTGGTAAAATAACAGTGGCCCTATGGGCGCTGGTCAGAATTAGTATACTATACAGGGAATAGGGTGCCATTTAGGACAAAGGCTATGGTTCTACCAGACGTTGATCTGATGTCAGTTTAGCATCCCCCCCCCCCCCACAAATGAATGGGAGAGTGGAAGCTGATCCTAGATCTGTACCCAAGGGAAAACTTCCACACAAAGTAATGTAGCCAGTACTCACCCTCCAGAACAGCCCAGGCCAGTAGCCTGTCTCGAAGCACCCCCTCCTGCCTGCAGCCCTGTCCATACAGCTCCAGCAAGCTCAGAGCCCTGCCCAGGTCACGAGAGGCCAGGGCCTGCTGGAAGGCTTCCATAGCCACAGCCTGGGCAGATGTTCCCTGAGGGCCCGACAGGAGCAGAGCCACCAGGGGTTTACCACAGAGGGCTGCCCCAAGACCTCCAGCATCTACATACACACAGAGACAGAGACAGAGAGAGAGAGAGAAACCGTGGTTGTTGTAGTTGCTGTGAATGGTAACCCATGCCGCAGCTAGCCCTGCTAGCCTCTAGCTAACGTTCCGCTAGCCTGATCTGTGATGTGATGTGTTGTTTTTTTTACAGGTATATGCTTCTTGCGATATTGTCTGTAGTTACGTTTTATGATCAAGGCACATTTCTGTGAAAACAGCAGATAAAATGCTAATCTAATCCATCTTCATTTCATATCATGTGTTATTATTTCATTTATTTTGAACTGCATTTTTTTTGTATGAAGTGTGTTATATAAATAAAGTTTGATTCAATTATTTTATTGAACCTTTATTTAACTAGGCAAGTCAGTTAAAAACAAATTCTGTATTTACAGTGACGGCCTACCGGGGAACAGTGGGTTAACCGCCTTGTTCAGGGGCAGAACAACAGGTTTTTACCTTGTCAGCTTGGGGATTCGATCTAGCAACCTTTCAGTTACTGGCCCAACGCTCTAACCCACTAGGCTCTACCCCACTAGACTCTAACCCACTAGGCTCTACCCCACTAGACTCTACCCACTAGGCTCTACCCCACTAGACTCTACCCACTAGGCTCTAACCCACTAGGCTCTAACCCACCAGGCCTCTACCCACCAGGCTCCAACCCACCAGGCTCTACCCACTCAGGCTCCAACCCACCAGGCTCTACCCACCAGGCTCCAACCCACCAGGCTCCAACCCACCAGGCTCTCACCCACTAGGCTCTACCCACCAGGCTCTACCCCACCAGACTCTACCCACCAGGCTCTACCCCACCAGGCCTCTACCCCACCAGACTCCCCACCCACTCAGGCCTCTACCCACCAGGCTCTACCCACTCAGACTCTACCCACCAGGCTCCAACCACCAGGCTCCACCCCACCAGGCTCACCCCACCAGGCTCTACCCCACCAGGCCTCACCCACTCAGACTCCCCACCCACCAGGCTCCCAACCACCAGGCTCTACCCCACCAGGCCTCTACCCACCAGACTCTACCCACCAGGCTCTACCCACTCAGACTCTACCCACCAGGCTCTACCCCACCAGGCTCTACCCCACCAGGCTCTACCCACTCAGGCTCTACCCCACCAGGCTCTACCCCACCAGGCTCTACCCACCAGGCTCTACCCCACCAGGCTCTACCCCACCAGGCTCCAACCCACCAGGCTCTACCCAACCAGGCTCCTAACCCACCAGGCTCTACCCCACCAGGCTCACCCCACCAGGCTCTAACCCACCAGGGCTCTAACCCACTAGACTCTAACCACTAGGCTCTACCCCACTAGACTCTACCCACTAGGCTCTACCCACTAGGCTCTACCCCACTAGGCTCTAACCCACTAGGCTCTAACCCACTAGGCTCTACCCCACTAGGCTCTAACCCACTAGGCTCTACCCCACTAGACTCTACCCACTAGGCTCTACCCCACTAGACTCTACCCCACTAGGCTCTAACCCACTAGGCTCTAACCCACTAGGCTCTAACCCACTTTTGACTGATGTTATGATTGTCTGTAGCATATCAGTTAAAACGCTGTCAGTCCACTTTAAGCAGGGAGTCATGCTGAGACTACGACTACGGAGTCCTGGCATGAAGACATCAATAAACAACAATTACACTGTACATATCTATATACACATCAAATTACACTGTACACATCTATATACACATCATTTACACTGTACATATCTATATACACAATACATATCTATATACACATCAAATTACACTGTACATATCTATATACACATCAAATTACACTGTACACATCTATATACACATCATTTACACTGTACATATCTATATACACATCAAATTACACTGTACATATCTATATACACAATACCTTAAAAGCAAACAAAAAAACACGAAAAGCAAAAAAACTAATCTTACCTCCACCACCGGCTGCATCCTCCCCAGCCCCCAGCGAAGTACCCAGGACGGGCTGAACCATGGCCCCCAGGTAGGCCCTCAGGATGGGGAAGTCTCTAAGCAGGCATTCCCCTTCCCTGGAGATCTGCTCCCCGTCCAGCACACACTCTTTACGGCCCCCGCCCCGGAACACCAGCCAACCGGACGGCTGTACCCGGGCGGCACCTCTTGGACTGGCACTCAGACAGGCAAGGGTGGCCAGGAGAGGGGAGCGGGATTTGAGGAAGGACAGGGCTGATGGTGTGAGGAGAAAATAGGAGGAAGAGGAAGCTGGTCGTGAAGGTGAAAGAGAAGAGGTGGACAAGATGAGGATGGGAGGTGTAGTCGCTCGGAGGTCCTCCAGCGAGGCTTCAGATTCAGAGCTGGGGGAACGGGACTGAGGCTCAGTGATGCCCAGCATTGACATGTGTTCCTGGGTCTGTAGCTGTAGCAGGGCTGCCAGGCTGGCAGTCCTAAACACCTCTTCCCCAGGACCAGCCTCTCTCCTGGGACTAGCTTCCCTCTCTGGTTCGGGGCACCAGTCCCACAAAGGCAGAGCCTCACAGCAGCGCTGCACGATCACCTGCTGGACACTCAGACACAGACCCTCCTGCTGCAACAGAGACAAAACTCTAGAGAGACAGAGAGACAGAGAGAGAGAGAGAGAGACAGAGAGAGACAGAGAGAGAGAGAGACAGAGACACAGACAGACAGACAGACAGACAGACAGAGACACAGAGACACAGAGAGAGGGTAACAGGGGGAGGGACAGGATGTTAGTGAAACGGCACACACAAGATATAACAGCAGGATGTAGAATGAAATGCACTCGTTCATATTACAACAAGAAACGCAAGCTCATAGTGCTGACATGGTTTGAATTCAGTGAGAACGAAAGAGAACGCTAATATCCTTGTGATACTGCCTCTATGCCAGGGTTCCCATGACGAGCAGGGAGGGGTGTGCCTACCTGTCAGGAGCCACCTGTCTATCAAACAGCAGGTGAGAGAGCAGCTGAGACGGGGCCTGGAGGAGTACCAGGAGAGGGTTCCCCAACTTCACCTCACCGCCTTGGTCTGAGAAGAGAGACAAGAGATTGAATACACACTGATGTGTGTACAAAGCCTGCTCTTTCCATGACATAGACTGACCAGGTTCATCTAGATAGAAAGATATGATCCCTTATTGATGTCACCTGTTAAATCCACTTCAATCAGTGTAGATGAAGGGGAGGAGACGGGTTAAAGAAGGATTTTTAAGCCCTGAGACAATAGAGACATGGATTGTGTATGTGCCATTCAGAGGGTGAATGGGCAAGACAAAAGATTTAAGTGCATTTTAACAGGGTCTGGTAGTAGGTGCCAAGCGCACCGGTTTGTGACCAGAACTGCAACGCTGCAGGGTTTTTCCACTCTCAACAGTTTCCCTGTGTGTATCAAGAATGGTCCACCACCCAAAGGACATGCAGCCAACTTGAACACAACTGTGGGGAAACATTGGAGTCAACATGGGCCAGCATCCCTGTGGAACGCTTTCGAAACCTTGTAGAGTCCATGACCCCGACGAATTGAGGCTGTTCTGAGGGCAAAACGGTGTGCAACTCAATATTAGGAAGGTGTACATTATTCAGTGTATATTGTATTTAAAAGTCACATTTAAAAAGTATTTAAAAAAGTCACATTTATTTAAAAGTGTTTTGTTGTTGAAACAGAGGACAAACGGAGAGTAAAATATAATTCTGTATCTATTCTGCTGTTCTATCACGTCTACAAAGATGTCAGAACATTTAAAAAAAAAAAAAACTGTCACATGAGAAATTGGAGTTAAGTGCATTGCTCGAGGGCACATTGGCAGATTTTTCACCTAGTCGTCTCGGGGATTCGAACCAACAACCTTTCAGTTACTGGCCCGACGCTCTTAACGGCTAGGCTACCCGCCGCTGCGGTTTGCTTAGCGAGTGCCACTCCTCCCAATTCGGCACATACCTGGCTCCGACACCGACACGGGACCTGTGCTTCACAACCACACGTGATCGTCCTCCCTTAAGAGTCTCTGCCACTCAAAAAGCTAGCGCTTGAGCGTGGACTCCTTTTGCTACACATACATACATTTTCATATGGGTGGCCCCAGTGGGAATCAAACCCATGACGTTACAAGCGCCATGCTCTACCAACTGACCCACACAGGTAAATACACTCACCTTCAGATCCCAGGCTACGTACGAACACCGAAGCCAGCGTGTTGACGTAGTCCACAAAGCTCCGCATGTAGTCTGGCCTGCAGGGGGCGCCCTGGGGCTCGAAGGGACACAGCTGGTCCATGGAACGCAGCAACTGCTTCATGGAGGAACGGACCGGGTGGGATTCCAACTCCGACTGTTTCAGACTGGCCTGTTCTACCAGAGCTGCTAGGAGGGCACCAGCAGCAGGACTCTCCACTACAGAGACACAACACATTATACACTTAGTTATACACTAACCCTTTTAATTTTTTATATTTTTTCCTTTCACCTTTATTTAACCAGGTAGTTCTATATGATGTCATAATACACCTTTATCTAACCAGGTAGTTCTATATGATGTCATAATACACCTTTATTTAACCAGGTAGTTCTATATGATGTCATAATACAGGTAGGCCAGTTAAGAACAAGTTCTCATTTACAACTGCGACCTGGCCAAGATAAAGTAAAGCAGTGTGACACAAACAACAACAGAGTTGTACAGTCAATAACACAATATAAAAAAAAAAAAAGTCTATATACAGTGTGTGCAAATGGCGTGAGGAAGTAAGGCAATAAATAGGCCATAGTAGCGAAGTAATTACAATTTTGGAAATTAACACTGGAGTGATAGATGTGCAGATGATGAATGTGCAAGTAGAAATACTGATGTGCAAAAGACCAGAAAAGTAAATAAAAACAATATGGGGATGAGGTAGGTAGATTGGATGGGTTATTTACAGATGGGCTGTGTACAGCTGCAGCGATGGGTAAGCTGCTCAGACAGCTGATGTTTAAAGTTAGGGAGGGAGAGTCATGTGAGGGAGATATAAGTCTCCAGCTTCAGAAATTTTTGCAATTCGTTCCAGTCACTGGCAGCAGAGAACTGGAAGGAAAGGCGGCCAAAGGAGGTGTAGGCTTTGGGGATGACCAGTGAGATATACTTGCTAGAGTGCGTGCTATGGGTGGGTGTTGTTATCGTGACCAGTGAGCTGAGATAAGGCAGAGCTTTACCTAGCATCGACTTATAGATGACCTGGAGCCAGTGGGTCTGGCGACGAATATGTAGCGAGGGCCAGCCGACTAGAGCTTACAGGTCGCAGTGGTGGGTGGTATACAGGGCTTTGGTAACAAAACGGATGGCACTGTGATAGACTGCATCCAGTTTGCTAAATAAAGTATTGGAAGATATTTTGTAAATGACATCGCCGAGTCGAGGATCGGTAGGATTGTCAGTTTTACCAGGGTATGTTTGGCGGCGTGAGTGAAGGAGGCTTTGTTGCAAAATAGGAAGCCGATTCTAGATTTAATTTTGGATTGGAGATGTTTAATAGGAGTCTGGAAGGAGAGTTTACAGTCTAGTCAGACACCTAGGCATTTGTAGTTGTCCACATATTCAAAGTTATAACCGTCCAGAGTAGTGATGCTGGACGGGCAGACGGGTGCGGGCAGCAAACGGATTAAAAGCATGCATTTGGTTTTACTTGCATTTAAGAGCAGTTGTAGGCCACGGAAGGAGAGTTGTATGGCATTGAAGCTCGTTTGGAGGTTTGTTAACACAGTGTCCAAAGAAGGGCCAGAAGTATACAGAATGGTGTGGTCTGCGTAGAGGTGGATCAGAGAATCACCCGCAGCAAGAGCGACATCATTGATATATACAGAGAAAAGAGTCGGCCCAAGAGTCGGCTACCCTAGCCAGGGGGGTCTGTAACGGACCTGTGGTGCTAACCTAGCCAGGGGGGTCTGTAACGGACCTGTGGTGCTAACCTAGCCAGGGTCTGTAACGGACCTGTGGTGCTAACCTAGCCAGGGTCTGTAACGGACCTGTGGTGCTAACCTAGCCAGGGGGGTCTGTAACGGACCTGTGATGTTTGTAGCGGTGGCCAGGGTCTGCAGGGTGATATATACCTGTGGTTTCTGTAGCGGTGGCCAGGGTCTGCAGGGTGATATATACCTGTGGTTTCTGTAGCGGTGGCCAGGGTCTGCAAGGGTGATATATACCTGTGGTTTCTGTAGCGGTGGCCAGGGTCTGCAGGGTGATATATACCTGTGGTTTCTGTAGCGGTGGCCAGGGTCTGCAAGGGTGATATATACCTGTGGTTTCTGTAGCGGTGGCCAGGGTCTGCAGGGTGATATATACCTGTGGTTTCTGTAGCGGTGGCCAGGGTCTGCAGGGTGATATATACCTGTGGTTTCTGTAGCGGTGGCCAGGGTCTGCAAGGGTGATATATACCTGTGGTTTCTGTAGCGGTGGCCAGGGTCTGCAGGGTGATATATACCTGTGGTTTCTGTAGCGGTGGCCAGGGTCTGCAGGGTGATATATACCTGTGGTTTCTGTAGCGGTGGCCAGGGTCTGCAGGGTGATATATACCTGTGGTTTCTGTAGCGGTGGCCAGGGTCTGCAGGGTGATATATACCTGTGGTTTCTGTAGCGGTAGCCAGGGTCTTGCAGGGTGATATATACCTGTGGTTTCTGTAGCGGTGGCCAGGGTCTGCAGGGTGATATATACCTGTGGTTTCTGTAGCGGTGGCCAGGGTCTGCAGGGTGATATATACCTGTGGTTTCTGTAGCGGTGGCCAGGGTCTGCAGGGTGATATATACCTGTGGTTTCTGTAGCGGTGGCCAGGGTCTGCAGGGTGATATATACCTGTGGTTTCTGTAGCGGTAGCCAGGGTCTGCAGGGTGATATATACCTGTGGTTTCTGTAGCGGTGGCCCGGGTCTGCAGGGTGATATATACCTGTGGTTTCTGTAGCGGTGGCCTGGGTCTGCAGGGTGATATATACCTGTGGTTTCTGTAGCGGTGGCCAGGGTCTGCAGGGTGATATATACCTGTGGTTTCTGTAGCGGTGGCCAGGGTCTGCAGGGTGATATATACCTGTGGTTTCTGTAGCGGTGGCCAGGGTCTGCAGGGTGATATATACCTGTGGTTTCTGTAGCGGTGGCCAGGGTCTGCAGGGTGATATATACCTGTGGTTTCTGTAGCGGTGGCCAGGGTCTGCAGGGTGATATATACCTGTGGTTTCTGTAGCGGTGGCCCGGGTCTGCAGGGTGATATATACCTGTGGTTTCTGTAGCGGTGGCCTGGGTCTGCAGGGTGATATATACCTGTGGTTTCTGTAGCGGTGGCCAGGGTCTGCAGGGTGATATATACCTGTGGTTTCTGTAGCGGTGGCCAGGGTCTGCAGGGTGATATATACCTGTGGTTTCTGTAGCGGTGGCCAGGGTCTGCAGGGTGATCTCTAGGTGCTGTGCCAGGCTCAGCCGGGTGGCGATGCCCTCCTCACTCAGCACAGGGTGACAGCACAGCAACACTTCCTGTATGCAGCAGCCTAAAGGACTGGACACGACGTGGTCCTCCACAATGGATTCTAGAATGAACACAGCAGGGAGCAGGCAGGCAGGGAGAGAGCGAGAGCGAGAGCGAGAGAGAGAGAGAGAGAGAGACTGAACATGGACTCGCAACTCTTCGGTCTGAAAATCCAGACCCGTTTTGTGTTAACCCTTACCACTCTTGGGAATTGGCCTATATGGATAGGGCTAAATTGAAAACAGCAAAAGTTGACCAATTAGTGGGAGGGATGGGGGGCAACTTCTTGTCTCGTGACGGTGCTCAAGTTCAGAACGGCTGTCACTCAAAACCCATACAGAGCTGTGAAGCTCAGAGCTGTGACGTCATGTATAGCATGTTACTGTACAACCACTACATTCCAATTTAGGCGCTTATCAGTGTCCAAATGTGTCATGTAGAGGAGATAACATTCCACACCTTGTTCTCTGTGTCATGTAGAGGGGATACCATTCCACACCTTGTTCTCTGTGTCATGTAGAGAGGGGATACCATTCCACACCTTGTTCTCTGTGTCATGTAGAGAGGGGATACCATTCCACACCTTGTTCTCTGTGTCATGTAGAGAGGGGATACCATTCCACACCTTGTTCTCTGTGTCATGTAGAGAGGGGATACCATTCCACACCTTGTTCTCTGTGTCATGTAGAGGGGACAACATTCCACACCTTGTCCTCTGTGTCATGTAGAGGGGACACCATTCCACACCTTGTTCTCTGTGTCATGTAGAGAGGGGATACCATTCCACACCTTGTTCTCTGTGTCATGTAGAGGGGACAACATTCCACACCTTGTTCTCTGTGTCATGTAGAGGGGGATACCATTCCACACCTTGTACTCTGTGTCATGTAGAGGGGATACCATTCCACACCTTGTCCTCTGTGTCATGTAGAGGGGATACCATTCCACACCTTGTCCTCTGTGTCATGTAGAGGGGATACCATTCCACACCTTGTACTCTGTGTCATGTAGAGGGGATACCATTCCACACCTTGTTCTCTGTGTCATGTAGAGGGGATACCATTCCACACCTTGTTCTCTGTGTCATGTAGAGGGGACACCATTCCACACCTTGTTCTCTGTGTCATGTAGAGGGGACACCATTCCACACCTTGTCCTCTGTGTCATGTAGAGGGGATACCATTCCACACCTTGTTCTCTGTGTCATGTAGAGGGGATACCATTCCACACCTTGTTCTCTGTGTCATGTAGAGGGAATAACATTCCATACCTTGTTCTCTGTGTCATGTAGAGGGGATACCATTCCACACCTTGTTCTCTGTGTCATGTAGAGGGGATACCATTCCACACCTTGTCCTCTGTGTCATGTAGAGGGGACACCATTCCACACCTTGTCCTCTGTGTCATGTAGAGGGGATACCATTCCACACCTTGTCCTCTGTGTCATGTAGAGGGGACACCATTCCACACCTTGTCCTCTGTGTCATGTAGAGGGGATACCATTCCACACCTTGTTCTCTGTGTCATGTAGAGGGGATACCATTCCACACCTTGTTCTCTGTGTCATGTAGAGGGGATACCATTCCACACCTTGTTCTCTGTGTCATGTAGAGGGGATACCATTCCACACCTTGTTCTCTGTGTCATGTAGAGGGAATAACATTCCACACCTTGTTCTCTGTGTCATGTAGAGGGGATACCATTCCACACCTTGTTCTCTGTGTCATGTAGAGGGGATACCATTCCACACCTTGTTCTCTGTGTCATGTAGAGGGACACCATTCCACACCTTGTTCTCTGTGTCATGTAGAGAGGGGATACCATTCCACACCTTGTACTCTGTGTCATGTAGAGAGGGGATACCATTCCACACCTTGTCCTCTGTGTCATGTAGAGGGGATACCATTCCACACCTTGTACTCTGTGTCATGTAGAGAGGGGATACCATTCCACACCTTGTACTCTGTGTCATGTAGAGAGGGGATACCATTCCACACCTTGTACTCTGTGTCATGTAGAGAGGGGATACCATTCCACACCTTGTCCTCTGTGTCATGTAGAGGGGATACCATTCCACACCTTGTTCTCTGTGTCATGTAGAGGGGACACCATTCCACACCTTGTACTCTGTGTCATGTAGAGGGGATACCATTCCACACCTTGTTCTCTGTGTCATGTAGAGGGAATAATATTCCACACCTTGTTCTCTGTGTCATGTAGAGGGGATACCATTCCACACCTTGTTCTCTGTGTCATGTAGAGGGAATAACATTCCACACCTTGTTCTCTGTGTCATGTAGAGGGAATAATATTCCACACCTTGTTCTCTGTGTCATGTAGAGGGGATACCATTCCACACCTTGTTCTCTGTGTCATGTAGAGAGGGGATACCATTCCACACCTTGTTCTCTGTGTCATGTAGAGGGGATACCATTCCACACCTTGTCCTCTGTGTCATGTAGAGAGGGGATACCATTCCACACCTTGTCCTCTGTGTCATGTAGAGAGGGGATACCATTCCACACCTTGTCCTCTGTGTCATGTAGAGGGGATACCATTCCACACCTTGTTCTCTGTGTCATGTAGAGGGGATACCATTCCACACCTTGTTCTCTGTGTCATGTAGAGAGGGGATACCATTCCACACCTTGTTCTCTGTGTCATGTCATGTAGTAGTTGACATGGAGAGGAATGACAGCGCTAACAGACAGGTACACAGGCTATGTGCATATTCAGATCATGGTCACCTATGTTTTGACATTGTATTCATTATAAGGCAAATAGACGCAAAACTTGTTTAAATGCAGTAGTGCTCACCTGTTTTGGCGGGGCCCTTGTTACCACTATGACTGGCTGTGTGGCTGAGGACCTGGCCCATCTGTTGGAGCACCGCAGGAAACCCTCGGATACCCTCAGTGTGTTTCACCTTGGCTTCCACCCTCAGGCCTAAAGGAACGGTACGGAGAGATAACAAGGTCAGAAAAGGATCCACTCTGTCTCTTGAGGAAAGGGGGATGGTGGGGACTAGGGAGATGGAGGGGACTAGGGGATGGAGGGACTAGGGAGGACTAGGGGTTGGAGGGACTAGGGGGACTAGGGGTTGGAGGGACTAGGGGGATGGAGGGACTAGGGGACTAGGGGATGGAGGGGACTAGGGGTTGGAGGGGACTAGGGGGTTGGAGGACTAGGGGTTGGAGGACTAGGGGGATGGAGGGACTAGGGGACTAGGGGTTGGAGGGACTAGGGGTTGGAGAGGACTAGGGGATGGAGGGACTAGGGATGGAGGGGACTAGGGGGATGGAGGGACTAGGGGACTAGGGGATGGAGGGGACTAGGGGATGGAGGGGACTAGGGGGCTTGGAGGACGGGGGTTGGAGGGACTAGGGGATGGAGGGGACTAGGGGATGGAGGGGACTAGGGGATGGAGGACTAGGGGGAGGGGTTGGAGGGACTAGGGGATGGAGAGGACTAGGGGATGGGACTAGGGGATGGAGGGACTAGGGGGTTGGAGGGGACTAGGGGGTTGGAGGGGACTAGGGGGTTGGAGGGGACTAGGGGGATGGAGGGACTAGGGGGATGGAGGGACTAGGGGTTGGAGGGGACTAGGGGTTGGAGGACTAGGGGGGATGGAGGACTAGGGGATGGAGGGGACTAGGGGTTGGAGGGACTAGGGGTTGGAGGGACTAGGGGTGGAGGGGACTAGGGGATGGAGGGACTAGGGGATGGAGGGGACTAGGGGATGGAGAGGACTAGGGGATGGAGGGACTAGGGGATGGAGGGGACTAGGGGATGGAGGGGACTAGGGGGATGGAGGGGACTAGGGGGATGGAGAGGACTAGGGGGATGGAGAGGACTGGAGGGACGTCAGATTAGGGAGATGGACGTTAGGAAAGGGGAGGAACATTATTTGGCAATAGGCCTGTTGACTTTACATATTAAGGAAGAGCAAAAAAGCTATATCCATTTCAAACTGAAGTCATACAGTAAGTACATCCAATTTCCCCCACTGTACCCTACTGTACCCTACCGCTCCCCGATGTACCTTACTGTACCCTACCCCTCCCCACTGTACCTTACTGTACCCTACCCCACCCCACTGTACCCTACCCCACCCCACTGTACAATACCCCCACCCCACTGTACCCAATTATACCCTACCCTACTGTACCCCCTAACCCTCCCACTGTACCTTACTGTACCCTACCCCTCCCCACAGTACCCTACTATACCCTACCCCTCCCCACTGTACCCTACTATACCCTACCCCTCCCGACTGTACCCCTACCTTTCCCTACCCTCCCCACTGCACCCTACTGCCCCTACCCCTCCCCACTGTACCCTACTGTACCCTACCCCACCCCACGTGCCCCTACCCCACCCCACTGTACCCTACCCCACCCCACCCCACTGTACCCTACCCCACCCCACTGTACCCTATTATACCCTACCCTCCCCACTCTACCCCTACCCCACCCCACCCCACTGTACCCTACTTTACCCTACCCTTCCCCACTGTACCCTACCCTCCCCACTGTACCCTACTGGACCCTACCCTCCCACTGTACCCCTACCCCACCGTGCCCCTACCCCACCCCACTGTACCCTATTGTACCCTACCCCTCCCCACTGTACCCTACCCCACCCCACTGTACCCTACCCCACCCCACTGTACCCTATTACACCCTACCCTCCCCACTCTACCCTACCCCTCCCCACTGTACCCTAACCCTCCCCACTGTGCCCTAACCCTCCCCACTGTACCCTACTCTCTTCCCTACCCCACCCCACTGTACCCTACCCCACCCCACTGTACCCTATTATACCCTACCCTCCCCACTCTACCCTACCCCTCCCCACTGTACCCTACCCCTCCCACTGTACCCTAACCCACCCCACTGTACCCTACTGGACCCTACCCCTCCCCACTGTACCCTACCCCTCCCACCCCACTGTACCCTATTACACCCTACCCCTCCCCACAGTGCCCTACCCCACCCCACTGTACCCTATTATACCCTACCCTCCCACTCTACCCTACCCCTCCCACTGTACCCCTACCCTCCCCACTGTACCCTAACCCTCCCCACTGTGCCCTACTCTTCCCCACCCCACCCCACTGTGCCCTACCCCACCCCACTGTACCCTACCCCACCCCACTGTACCCTATTACACCCTACCCCTCCCCACTCTACCCTACCCCTCCCCACTGTACCCTAACCCTCCCCACTGTACCCTAACCCTCCCCACTGTACCCTACTCTTCCCTACCCCACCCCACTGTACCCTACCCCACCCCACTGTACCCTATTATACCCTACCCCTCCCCACTCTACCCTACCCTCCCCACTGTGCCCTACCCCTCCCCACTGTACCCTAACCCACCCCACTGTACCCTACTGGACCCTACCCCTCCCACTGTACCCTACCCCTCCCACCCCACTGTACCCTATTACACCCTACCCCTCCCCACAGTACCCTACCCCACCCCACTGTACCCTATTATACCCTACCCCTCCCACTCTACCCTACCCCTCCCCACTGTACCCTACCCTCCCCACTGTACCCTAACCCTCCCCACTGTACCCTACTCTTCCCTACCCCACCCCACTGTACCCTACCCCACCCCACTGTACCCTATTATACCCTACCCCTCCCCACTCTACCCTACCCCTCCCTACTATACCCTACCCTTCCCCACTGTACCCTACCCCTCCCCACTGTACCCTACTATACCCTACCCTCCCACTGTACCCTAACCCTCCCCACTGTACCCTACTGGACTCTACCCCTCCCCACTGTACACTACCCCGCCCCACTGTACCCTACCCCTCCCCACTGTACCCTACTGTACCCCACCCCTCCCCACTCTACCCTACCCACTGTACCCTCCCCACTGTACCCTACACCTCCCCACTGTACCCTCCCCACTGTACCCTACAGACACTGGGAGGGAGAGAGTTTTATACAGTCACTGGAAGTGTTTTTTCACAGAAAATACATCAGTGCAACACATTAGGCAGAAAATATCTTCACTGTCATCAGATGACAACAGAAGTGCAAACGCTATTTGGCTGGCAGCCACACAAGTAAATGAGGTTACAAAAGAAAAAGCAAGGTATGTTTTTTGCAAAAAAAAGAACGATGCATGGCCATCCTATTGATCATAGGCAGAACGTAGCCAGCTACATATCCTAACGTTTTGCTTCAAGTTCATCTTGAATTTTAACGTAGAAAAGTAGGCTGGCTACGTACACCCCAAAAACAACAACAATCCTGAGTGAATAATAAAAGACTTCTGTGTTAACGCAACGTGTTAACGTGTAAGTATTTTTTTTTCTGGCTTCATGGGGATGTAGCTTTAAATCACAGTGCCCCGTCAGCCATCTAGTGAATACAGATATCATGGAGCCTACCCCATCCTACCCCCCAACCCATCCTCATTCTGTCCTACCCCAACACACCCCAACCCATCCTCATTCTATCCTACCCCACTCTACCCTGTACCCAACTTTACCCTATCCTGTACCCCACTCTATCCTGTACCCAACCTCTACCCCATCCTGTACCCCACTCTACCCCACCCTGTACCCCACTCTACCCCATCCTGTACCCCACCCAACCCAGCCCCATCGTACCCCACCCCCTCCACCTACCTCTTCCCTCCAGGCTGCTGTGTAGCCGTCTCTCTGCCGTGTCCAGTAGCTGTCGGGAGGTCTTTAAGAGCTGGCAGTGACAGCAGGCCAGGTCGAAGGCAGCCATGGCAGGGGGGCTGAGCTCCTCCAGGAGGGTGTGCAGGAGGCCTGTCCCTGGGGGGTCCAGGACACAGCGGCCCAACCAGTAGCCCTCCTCCAGAGACGGAACAGGGCGACCAGGGGTGGAAAGGAGACGGTCTGCCACGTCAGAGACGGAATAGAATGCCATGCCTAACAAGAGAGAGACAGCGAGTCAGCCTCTAACCCTAACTCTACAGACAAACAGGGAGTCAGCCTCTAACCCTAACTCTACAGACAGGGAGTCAGCCTCTAACCCTAACACTACAGACAGGGAGTCAGCCTCTAACCCCAACTCTACAGACAGACAGGGAGTCAGCCTCTAACCCTAACTCTACAGACAGGGAGTCAGCCTCTAACCCTAACACTACAGACAGGGAGTCAGCCTCTAACCCCAACTCTACAGACAGACAGGGAGTCAGCCTCTAACCCTAACTCTACAGACAGACAGGGAGTCAGCCTCTAAACCCTAACTCCACAGACAGACAGGGAGTCAGCCTCTAAACCCTAACTCCACAGACAGACAGGTAGTCAGCCTCTAAACCCTAACTCCACAGACAGAGACACACAGATCTATATAGAAGGACTTACCTAACAGAGAGGATAAATTAGTTACAGTTATCACACATGATAGGAGGACTAAATAACCGTCCTATCAATGAGAACCAAGCAGTCTTGTGTTCCACAGGTGAGATGCTCTGTGAAACACAAGTACACAGAAACGTCTGGTTCTGGGAACGTTTTATTGTTTCGCTTCGATCGTACTCGATTGTTTCGCTTCAGTTGACTTTCCCCGACCGTAAAGTCTCTCTGGATAAGAGTGTCTGCTAAATGACAACAACAACAACAACAAATGTCAAAAACGTACCGGCAGCAGCAGCACTCCCGATGGCCTGCAGGGTGGAACGCCCACTACTCCCCAGCCGACTACGCCCCGGGGTGGGCGCCACGGCCGCTCCCAGGCCCTCTGAGGAAGAGGAGGACGAAGATAAGGAGTGGGTCTCCATCTTCTGCTCCACGCGACCCAGCTCCTCCAGGACTTCCCGGTAACGCTCCATGAAGACCAGTTCCCCAAAGCTCCATGACCCCTCTAGGCCAAACATCAGAGACACCTACACAGAGGTCAATGGTCAGAGAAATCTAGACAGACAGGTAGGAGGACCAGGATGGGACCAACCAGAGACGTAAAGCCATGTCACACAACATCACAACACTAAATGCTACCCAACCCAACAGCCAGTCCTTACTCACTCCCTAGACAACCCTCTGGGCTCCAACCCTTCAGCCCCTGCATATCTGACGGGTCTGAACCGGTATAAGAGGTGTATTTGTAAAGCTTTCACCAATATTGCATACGCATTAAAGATCTGCAAATATTGAAGGAATCGGGCCAAGAGGAAGGGGTAGTGAATGATAACCTAACCTGTAACCCTTGGTCCTAACCTGTAACCTACAGACAGACAGACAGACAGACAGTGGTCCAAACCTATAACCCTGTAACCCTTGGTCCAAACCTGGTGTGCTTCCATGTAGTTTCCCCGGCGGATGGAGGCCATGAGCAGGGACTCCGGTGGAGACAGCATGGCCGGAACTACCCAGCTACCCGCACTTCCACAGGGGCACACCTCCCACTCCGCCCGCCCGGCTCCTCCACTTCCATCTGGAACAGGAGACAACAACAGTTCTAGAAGGAACTACGCCGAGTATACAAAACATTAAGAACACCTTCCTAATAATGAGTTGTCCTCCCCCCTCAGAACAGCCTCAATTCATCGGGGGTCATGGACTCTACAAGGTGTCGAAAGCGTTCCACAGGGATGCTGGTCCATGTTGACTCCAATGCTTCCCCACAGTTGTGTTCAAGTTGGCTGGATGTCCTTTGGGTGGTGGACCATTCTTGATACACACGGGGAAACTGTTGAGCGTAAAAGACCCAGCAGCGTTGCAGTTCTTGACACAAACCGGTGCGCCTGGCACCTACTACCATACCCCGTTCAAAAGACACAAATCTTTTGTCTTGCCCATTTACCCTCTGAACGGCAATCCATGTCTCAATTGTCTCAAGGCTAAAAAAAAAGACATTCACCTGGTCAGTCTGTCATAGAAATAATAGGTGTTCCTAATGTTTTATATACTCATACACAGACTGAGTACAAAGCCTTTTTACTGTGGGATGTTATCATAAAAAAAATGGTTAATTGGTATTTTGCACATAATTGCTACTGAATCAAAAGGCTATTTTGAAATGTTAATTAGGAAATACCATAACTAACAACTTAGCAGAAAATAGGCTTTATATGTTGCTTCCTGTGTCACCTGAAGGGCCGCTTACCTGAGGGGCCGCTTACCTGAGGGGCCGCTTACCTGAGGGGCCGCTCACCTGAGGAGCCGCTTACCTGAGGGGCCGCTTACCTGAGGGGCCGCTTACCTGAAGGGCCGCTTACCTGAGGGGCCGCCTACCTGAGGGGCCGCTTACCTGAGGGGCCGCTTACCTGAGGGGCCGCTTACCTGAGGGGCTGGCGCTGACCTCTCCGTTGTGTATCTCTGTGGAGGGATGTCTGTCAGAGTGGTGTCGTCTAGGCCTTTTCCTCCTCCTGACACCTGTACTGTTGCTTCTTCGTTTTAGACAGGAGGCAGGACTGGCTGCTGGAGACACCTGGAGCTGGGTGGGGGTGTCCGAGACTGGGGAGGCAGTAGAGGTAACAGTTATACCTGGAGCTGGGTGGGTGGGGGGGTCAGAGACTGGGGAGGCAGTAGAGGTAACAGTTATACCTGGAGCTGGGTGGGTGGGGGGGTCAGAGACTGGGGAGGCAGTAGAGGTAACAGTTATACCTGGAGGGGAACTGATCCTAGATCAGCAGACACTATGAATACACACCACTGAATTTAGACTGCATGTCATTTACACTCAACAATTCACACGGTCACACTTCTTCACACACACACACACACAGACCAAACCAAGCTTCTCCCGTAAGTGTTAACTCTCTCTCCCCACTACAGCGGCCTGGTATAAACATCACCGCTCTGCTAGTGGTCTGGTTAAGGTTGAGGTTAGTGCTACTGGTCGTAACTCACCTGTACTGCTGTCCTGGTTGGACGTGATGATCTGTAGTCTCCACTGGGCTTCTGCTGTCCTCTTGGACAGTCTCTGCAGCCGAGCCCCGAAAGTCTCAGCCGTCACAGAGCAGCCCAAACTCTCTGCCACCTCCGCCTCCCCCGCCAGAGCCCTGCCCTCCTCATGCCCCGCCCGCTGACCCACTACCACCACCCCCTCCAGACTCTCTCTCAGCAGCCGCAGGAACCCCTCCATGGCCCCAAGGTCCACTAGGAAGCCCCTGCAGCCTGCCGTCAAGTGGCCCAGATCAAGGTGACTCCGTTGGGCCGCTGAGAAGGGGAGGTTGGGGCGTTGGTGGTGGTTCTCTTTTGGCATTTTGCTTCGATCCTTTTCTCCTCTTCCACCTACTTCGGCTTTGCTTGAGCTTTCGTTCTCCTCCTGTCCGTCTCCTCTCTTCTTCCCTTCTTTCTCCTCAGAGTGTTCTGTCTGGCCTGTGCTCGTCGTCGCCGCCTGATGGTTGTGGAGGGTAAAATCAGCGTTGGACAGGAAGAGCAGGGAGAAGATATTCTCCAGTAGTTCCAGTCGGAACATAGCAGGTACTGCCTCCAGGTAGATCTGACACTCAGACAGGTAGAGCTGGAATAGGGGAGGACAGCCTAGAGACGGAGAGAGGGAGAGACACACACACACACACACACACACCCGAGAGAGAGAGACACACACACACACACACACACACACGAGAGAGAGAGACACACACACACACACACACGAGAGAGAGAGAGAGAGACACACACGAGAGAGAGAGAGACACACACGAGAGAGAGAGAGAGAGAGAGAGAGAGAGAGAGAGAGAGAGAGACACACACGAGAGAGAGAGAGACACACACGAGAGAGAGAGACACACACACACGAGAGAGAGAGAGAGACACACGAGAGAGAGAGAGACACACACACGAGAGAGAGAGACACACACACACGAGAGAGAGAGAGACACACGAGAGAGAGAGAGAGAGACACACACGAGAGAGAGAGAGAGAGAGACACACAAGAGAGAGAGAGAGAGACACACACACAAGAGAGAGAGAGAGAGAGAGACACACACACACGAGAGAGAGAGACACACACGAGAGAGAGAGAGAGACACACACACGAGAGAGAGAGAGAGAGACACACACGAGAGAGAGAGAGACACACACACACGAGAGAGAGAGAGACACACGAGAGAGAGAGAGAGAGAGAGAGAGACACACACACAGAGAGAGAGAGAGACACACACACACAGAGAGAGAGAGACACACTGAGAGAGAGAGAGAGAGAGACACACACACACGAGAGAGAGAGAGACACACGAGAGAGAGAGAGAGAGACACACTAGAGAGAGAGAGAGACACACGAGAGAGAGAGAGAGACACACGAGAGAGAGAGAGACACACAGAGAGAGAGAGAGACACACGAGAGAGAGAGAGAGACACACGAGAGAGAGAGAGAGAGACACACGAGAGAGAGAGAGAGAGAGAGAGACACACGAGAGAGAGAGAGAGACACACGAGAGAGAGAGAGAGACACACGAGAGAGAGAGAGAGACACACCGAGAGAGAGAGAGACACACGAGAGAGAGAGAGACACGAGAGAGAGAGAGAGAGAGAGAGAGAGAGAGAGAGAGAGAGAGAGAGAGAGAGAGAGAGAGAGAGAGAGAGAGAGAGAGAGAGAGAGACACGAGAGAGAGAGAGAGAGAGAGAGAGAGAAAATCCAATCAGAATAAACCAAATAACAACACAGTCAAAACACTACTACATGACCTATTAGGAAACACAAAGCAACATGCAGTGCTATCTGGCCCTAAATGGACACTACAAACTATTTGATCATGGTTACTGATCGAAACCTTAAACATCTTGACAAAGTACAGACACAGTGAGCACAGCCTTGCCATTGAGAAGAGTAGACACAGGAAAACCTGGTTCCCTGCAGAGGAAATGCTGTGAAACCACTGCACCACAGCAGAACCCGAGACGGAGCTGCATTTCCTGACAAAATGTCAAAAATATAAAACCCTTGGAGTGTGTCATTTCCCCAAATTTGAAACCATTATTCAAGGTTTCAAAAGACGTCTCTGATGAGAATAGGCTATTATGATCATGTTAATATTGTAAATGAATAACTTAATTTCCAAAGTACAATTTGGCAATGTGTACATTGTTACATCATGCCCCAAAAAAAGCAGTTAGAATTGAATTGAGAGAGAGACTAGTTAATAATTAAACAAATGACCTCAAATTAGCTGCCAAAACACCCCCCTGAAATTTCAGACGAGGTTTGATAACAGTAAAGTACCTTGGGGGTGTGTTGAGGCCTGGCTCTGGTCCTTCTCAGCCTCAGGTGTGGACTGGTGCTGGTCGGTGGACTGCGTTGTACCGCAATCGGAGCAGCCGCTGTACTCGTGAGAGGTAATACACATGGCGTACAGGGCGTACTTCATAGCGCAGAACCCCCTGTACAGAACCAGGTTCCTCTGGACCATGGGACTGGGGCTGTCTACCACCACACTGAACTCATCTATATTGGAGAGAGAGAGAAAAATAAATAGATAGACAGGACAGGACAGAGACAGGACAGACAGGACAGACCGGACAGGACAGGGACAGGACAGAGACAGGACAGAGACAGACAGGACAGAGACAGGACAGGACAGAGACAGGACAGACAGGACAGAGACAGGAGACAGGAGACAGGAGACAGGACAGGACAGAGACAGACAGGACAGGACAGAGACAGAAATATATATAAAGAAAGAAAGAAAATAAATAAAGAAATAAAAAGAAAGTGCAGTAGAAAGACTGTGTGCAGCACTGACCTGCTCCAGTGGGTCTGGGCTGTGTACTCAGCAAGTCCAGTACCATGTGCTCCTCATTCTGGGCCAGAGGGGTGAGAGAGTGGAGGACATACAGGGCTGAGTGACTGTCCAGTGTGTGCAACTGGCCAAGCAACGCCTCCTTGGGGATCCCTCTACTCTCACACACAGACACAGACACACAGACACAGACACACAGACACACAGACACGAAGAGAAGACGACACATGTATAAAAATGGACATGAATCCTACGTTATTCACACGATGCCCACCTCAAGTGCAAGAAAACGAATAGTGTTTAATGTGAACTACAGAAAACCAACTGCTATTAACTCACGGGTTGCTCTCCACACACCACTCCAACACTGCCAACTGAGAAGACAGACCGTTGGCAAACTCTCTCAGAACAGAGTCGTTGGCCAGCGCCTGAGGACAGGACAGGACAGGACAGGACAGGAGGATCATGTTACGGGCAGTCCGGGGATGTGTTCGTTGGGTACCAAACGGAAGAAAATGGACTGAAACAGGAACAGACTACGGTACCTGGACTTGTGCAATAACACAAAAATGTTTAATTTTCACATTTAAAAAAATGTTTAGTTTTCCCCATTGCATGCCCTAATGAAGACGCCTGTAAAAGAGGGCCCATCAGACAGAGGATTGTCTGAAGGCCTAACCTGGTCGTGGTGTACGAGGCCTAACCTGGTCGTGGTGTACGAGGCCTAACCTGGTCGTGGTGTACGAGGCCTAACCTGGTCGTGGTGTACGAGGCCTAACCTGGTCGTGGTGTACGAGGCGTAGCAGGGTTTGAGCTGAGAGGGCCTAACCTGGTCGTGGTGTAGGAGGCGTAGCAGGGTTTGAGCTGCGAGCAGGCTTTGGCACTGGGTCCACCCCAGGAGGAGCAAGAGGCGAGACAGAGGCTGGAACTCCCCCTTCAGCAGGTCCTCTAGCCTAGAGAACTCCTCCCTCTTAACCAGGTCCAGAGCAGTCACCTGGAGGGGGAAAAGTGGGGTTATGACTGAGACCGTGTCACAAAATGGCACCCTATTCCCTATTTAGTGCACAACATTTGACCAGAGCCCGAGTGCACTATATAGGGAATAGGGTGCTATAGGGCTCTGGTCTAAAGTAGTGCACTATATAGGGAATAGGGTGCTATAGGGCCCTGGACTAAAGTAGTGCACTATATAGGGAATAGGGTGCTATAGGGCTCTGGACTAAAGTAGTGCACTATATAGGGAATAGGGTGCTATAGGGCTCTGGTCTAAAGTAGTGCACTATATAGGGAATAGGGTGCTATAGGGCTCTGGTCTAAAGTAGTGCACTATATAGGGAATAGGGTGCTATAGGGCTCTGGACTATAGTAGTGCACTATATAGGGAATAGGGTGTCATTTTAGATACAACCTAAAACAGAAAAAGGTGCCTTATATGCAAAGAACTCATCTCATATTGTACCTGGTGATATCAGGATGCCAACAGTTATAGTACCTGGTGATATCAGGATGCCAGTAGTGATAGTACCTGGTGATATCAGGATGCCAGTAGTGATAGTACCTGGTGATATCAGGATGCCAATAGTGATAGTACCTGGTGATATCAGGATGCCAATAGTGATAGTACCTGGTGATATCAGGATGCCAACAGTTATAGTACCTGGTGATATCAGGATGCCAATCGTTATAGTACCTGGTGATATCAGGATGCCAACAGTTATAGTACCTGGTGATATCAGGATGCCAATCGTTATAGTACCTGGTGATATCAGGATGCCAATATTGATATTACCTGGTGATATCAGGATGCCAGTAGTGATAGTACCTGGTGATATCAGGATGCCAATAGTTATAGTACCTGGTGATATCAGGATGCCAATAGTTACAGTACCTGGTGATATCAGGATGCCAATAGTGATAGTACCTGGTGATATCAGGATGCCAATAGTTATAGTACCTGGTGATATCAGGATGCCAATAGTGATAGTACCTGGTGATATCAGGATGCCAGTAGTGATAGTACCTGGTGATATCAGGATGCCAGTAGTGATAGTACCTGGTGATATCAGGATGCCAATAGTTACAGTACCTGGTGATATCAGGATGCCAATAGTGATAGTACCTGGTGATATCAGGATGCCAATAGTGATAGTACCTGGTGATATCAGGATGCCAATAGTTATAGTACCTGGTGATATCAGGATGCCAATAGTGATAGTACCTGGTGATATCAGGATGACAATAGTGATAGTACCTGGTGATATCAGGATGCCAGTAGTTATAGTACCTGTGGTGATATTTGTTAGATCGATATACTGGTCCAACCTAACCACATCTTCACACAGTAAAATTGTTGTGGTACGTTACCAACATAACTATACACTCACCAGGACCCGTTCAAGGAAGTGCTTGCCGCTGCTAAGGCACTCAAAGTAAATGGTTTTCCAGACGGAGGGCCGGTCCCCGTGACAACACAAGCCCAGCAGTAACTTCTCCGCTTCAGGAAGATCCACTGGGATGAAGGGAGGAGAGGTGAAAAGGTTTTGAAAAAGAAGAAAACAAGGCTAGTGGCAAGGCTTCCACGTTGTTGATACTCCTACCCGGAGTTACAACAATACACAACCATGTTTTAACCAGTCAAATATTTCGACACAACCATCCGTTCCATAAATGGGAGACCGTAGAGAGATACGGCAAAACATGGTTGTGCTTTGTTCAACCTCGTGGTAGGGGCGTCTCAACAACTAGGCTAGAGGATTGGCCACTAGCCTAAGAGAGAGAGAGAGAGATACCGTGTAAAACACAAGGCCATTTGATTAGTTACTGCAGAAACATTTCACTACACATTTACAGTGAGCTAATACTTTCTCTCACCCACTAGTGTATTTTAAAGACAGTGTTAATACACAGTACATAGGGTCAATACACAGTATATAGGGTCAATACACAGTATATAGGGTCAATATACAGTATATAGGGTCAACATACAGTATATAGGGTCAACATACAGTATATAGGGTCAATACACAGTATATAGGGTCAATACACAGTATATAGGGTCAATATACAGTATATAGGGTCAACATACAGTATATAGGGTCAACATACAGTATATAGGGTCAATACACAGTATATAGGGTCAATATACAGTATATAGGGTCAATACACATTATATAGGGTCAATATACAGTATATAGGGTCAATACACAGTATATAGGGTCAATATACAGTATATAGGGTCAACATACAGTATATAGGGTCAACATACAGTATATAGGGTCAATATACAGTATATAGGGTCAATACACAGTATATAGGGTCAATACACAGTATATAGGGTCAATATACAGTATATAGGGTCAATATACAGTATATAGGGTCAACATACAGTATATAGGGTCAACATACAGTATATAGGGTCAATATACAGTAACAGCAGCTGTACTGTCAACATTGCATAGAAACAAGTCACACATGGTAACAAGTCTTCCTCCTCTCCTAGAGCATACACACAGCCTACATTCATAACTGCTAAAGAACTAGCTATATAAACATAAACCTTTCTCCTCTACACACAACTGTAAGATAACCGTTAAAGAAACAAGGCCCAAAATTGATCAATGTGCTTTGTCTCTGTCAAAGAAACCAGAAAGTAAAGTTTGTGTAAAGTTCAGGTAAAGTAAAGTTTGTGTAAAGTTCAGGTAAAGTAAAGTTTGTGTAAAGTAACGTTTGTGTAAAGTTTAGGTAAAGTAAAGTTTGTGTAAAGTAACGTTTGTGTAAAGTTCAGGTAAAGTAAAGTTTGTGTAAAGTAAAGTTTGTGTAAAGTTCAGGTAAAGTAAAGTTTGTGTAAAGTAAAGTTTGTGTAAAGTTTAGGTAAAGTAAAGTTTGTGTAAAGTAAAGTTTGTGTAAAGTTCAGGTAAAGTAAAGTTTGTGTAAAGTAAAGTTTGTGTAAAGTTTGTGTAAAGTAAAGTTTGTGTAAAGTTCAGGTAAAGTAAAGTTTGTGTAAAGTAAAGTTTGTGTAAAGTTCAAGTAAAGTAAAGTTTGATTAAAGTAAAGTTTGTGTAAAGTTCAGGTAAAGTAAAGTTGGCGCGCAAAATTATAATATCGATCCCATGACTAGAAAGGGATTTGTTCCACAAATGCTAAAACGTTAGCATGTGGAAACTGTGCCAGGGAAAACTAAACTAAAGCATGGAATGCTGTTCTGCCTGCGGCTATGGAACCCTGACCTGTTCACCAGACGTGCTACCTGTCCCAGAACCTGCTGTTTTCAACTCTCTAGAGACAGCAGGAGCGGTAGAGATACTCTGAATGATCGGCTATGAAAAGCCAACTGACATTTACTCCTGAGGTGCTGACCTGTTGCACCCTCTACAACCACTGTGATTATTATTATCTGACCCTGCTGGTCATCTATGAACATTTTAACATCTTGGCCATGTTCTGTTATAATCTCCACCCGGCACAGCCAGAAGAGGACTGGCCACCCCTCACAGCCTGGTTCCTCTCTAGGTTTCTTCCTAGGTTCTGTCCTTTCTAGGGAGTTTTTCCCTAGCCACCGTGCTTCTACACCTGCATTGCTTGCTGTTTGGGGTTTTAGTCTGGGTTTCTGTACAGCACTCTGTGACATCAGCTGATGTAAGAAGGGCTTTATAAAAAAATAAAAAAAAATTGATTCTTTGTCCATAGACTGCTTATAGGGTAAGGAAACCTATGTATCATTTTGTAAAAGTTCAATTTAAAAGGCAAATCTGTGATTGCTAAAACCATTTTTTTTTTTCTTTTAAATGAATGATAGCCCTTGGTTCTTGAAGAATATAACTTATAAATACCTCATGAGCTAAGTTTAACGGTCGTACCCCCATCAGAAATCTAAATACAAGGCAATAGTAAACGCCCCTTGGCCAATTGAGATATCTCGTGTGACTAACAAACTGTGGGTGGTTTATATATGTGTTACAGTCAATTATAATTGCATGTCTACTTATATTAAATATATAATTATTAAATATATGCCTACTGTATGATAGCTAACAAATAAATTATCTAACTGAAGTTAGCCTGGAACTTCTGAAAAAGGAAACATCTTTATTTCTACAATTTCCCAAATATAACTAAACAAAAACATAATTACTTTTATGAGACGCGTTTGTGCCGTCATGTGCATTAGTAGCACAATTTCTAAGTTAATTACATTCGTATGTTGACTCCATATTGATGTTGAGCTTTTACGTTTTGGCTGACTTTTCTTAGCAGACCGTCGCAGATTGAATTATGGGACGTTTCAGGCCCCGAAGTCAACATAATTGTAAACTCGCAAACTCCCAAAAAAAACAAAACGAGGGCTGAGGGGCTTACGATGAAAACTTCCCCTTGCTTGGCGAATCGTTTGGACCGACGACAAATAAGGCCAGGGGGGGGGATTCCCCCAAGGGCACAAGGCGAGGGTAAGTGGACGAGGCTAAGTGTCTTTATTGACTTTTAACCGCAGTCCATGTCACGTTCCAAAGACTCTTTGGTAATGACAAGGAGTGGGAACTGAGCTGAAACTCAGACGAGAAGGCAGTCAGGAGGCAAGATCGTGTGGGATCGTTCTAGCCGACGAGAGGGCAGACATGCGTGTGAACAACAGGTTACAACTCCGATATAAAACCGTTCCTCTCAAAGTTGCCGGGACGTCACGTGACCTACTTATCAGTACACTCGTAAAACAACCTAAGCACGATGGAACTTCTATTAAGAGTAAATTAGCTATTACATTTTTTATTAACCAAATTGACCTCCGTACATAAACTCCTGGCTTGGTGAGGGAAAACAACTAAACACCGTGTGTGACTAACCGACGAACGAACGGAGACCGATGAACAGTACCCTCCCTGATTTCATCGTGGGAGACAAAAAAAAAAAAGCTTGTTTCAATCCATTGTTTGTAAACAATGCAACTGTAAACGAGCACAGTATAGTTTCAAAACATGGTTCTAACTATACTGTTGATCTCATGGACGGTCAGTCCTCGTGTCTATAGCTTTGTCTATGAATTTGAGAGTGGTTACTCCAGCCACATGGTGGGGTGACCACTTGCTGTTGTTTGAACTGCAGATTGCCCCTTTAGGTTTCAGGTAAAGTGAAGGTTGTTTGAACTGCAGATTGCCCCTTTGGGTTTCAGGTAAAGTGAAGGTTGTTTGAACTGCAGATTGCCCCTTTGGGTTTCAGGTAAAGTGAAGGAAGTAAAAGTCCCTCTCACCCTGGGTGCTGGGAGTCTCTCTCAGTAGTCGGTCTCTGTGCAGCCGGAGGGCTGTGGAGCAGTAGTGGGAGAGCAGGATGTGGCAGTGGGGCCGTAGCAGGGAGCTTAGGACCCTCTCCTCTCTCAGGGGCCCCTCTCTGGCCCTCCACAGGGCCTCACACAGGGCCTCCAGCTGGCCGCCGCCTCCTCCACATCGCTCCGACCTCAGGGGCATCAGGGCTAGGACCACACACATCTCCTCCGCCCAGCCATCCATCTTCTCTGGGCCTGGACCTAGATGCTCCACTCTCTCCATCAGGTGTCTGATGAATGTGTCCTTTAATAGAAATAATAATACCTTTGATTTAAACCCGGGAGTGGGGAATAAAACAATTACAATTAAAAGCCACCTGTAGGATGTGGTCCCCTGTATTAACCCTCCTGGGGTGGTCGTCCAGGAAGCTAACCAGAGCCTGGGCCACTCTGGGTCTCTTCTGGTCCAACAAGGCCTCGAGACAGGTCTCTATCCCTGGACTCAGAGCATCGTCCGTCCCTGATGATACCACTGGAACCCCTGGTCCCTTTCTCTCCTCCGACTGGGTGGTTAGGAAGGCCTGGTGGAGTTCCTGGAGGGCGAGAAGAATGCTCGTCTAATGACTTTTATCCCCCCCCAATTACTCTAAAATATTAACTTGAAACTAACCTTGTATCAATAGCCGAAATATTAAATATTAACCAACTAACCTTGTATCAATAGTCGTAATATTAAATATTGACTAACTAACCTTGTATCAATAGCCGTAATATTAAATATTAACTAACTAACCTTGTATCAATAGCCGTAATTGTTGAAGTTAACTTTAGGGTCTCTATAAATGTTGTCCGTGTCTATTTTTTGAAAATAAGAAGTATAAACCTTGAGCGTTGTCTCTGGCACCTCGTCTCCCAGCTCCTCTAGGAGCAGTAGGAACTCTAGCTCTCTCCTGACTGAAACAGAAACCTCTTCCTTGGTCCATTTCTCCAGGACTTGAAGCCAAAGCCAGGCCAGTTTGTGAGGGCTGCCCACACTCTCCCATCTACAATACACACCAAAGATAATTATATAACCAATATTGATATTGGCTAATCAATTACAACCCCAAAACCACCAGGAACATGAATATAATGTACCATAATTTCTCCCCACCAACCCCCCACCACACACTCCTCCTCCTCCTCCTCTTCCTCCAGGTAAGCAGCCTAACTCACTCTAGCAGGTAAGGGTAGGTGATGATGGCCTTGATGATGTCCCGTAGCCGTTGTGACACCTCTCCTCCAGCGTCACACAGCTGAGGCACACAGGCTCCAGCCAGCTCCCACTCCCCATTCTGCAGACAGCGGGTGAAGAACTCAAACAGCTCCTGAAGGGATGTCTCTGCCTCGCAGCCGTACGGGTGCATGTCTGTCTTTCCCCTCCCTTTGGTATGGTTTTTAAATCACAGTCTGGTCACCTCTGGGGTCAAGGGTTCACCCCCTTGTCTTTCACCACATGGCAGTGGAGGAGCAATATCCAGGAGCTTGGGGGAAAATACAGGATTATATATTTTAGTTAACATTTAGGAGATGTTTTTATAAAAAATAAAAAAAAAAACGACTTACAGTCATCCGTGCATAAATTTTTCCATACGGCTGGCACCAGCGGGGAATTGAACCCACAGCCCTTGGTGTTGCAGGTTCGAGGCACAGAGGACCACGAGCTGAGGAGCGCTCAACTCCGTTCTCTTATATAAAGAGAGCCGAGCGTTCTGCTAGAGGACCACAGGATTATTATGATAAAAAAATTAAATAAAAAAAAGGCCATCCCAAACTGTAACATGAATGATAAGGAAGAGCAGGGCTGTATCCCCAATGGCAATCTACTCCCTATCTCGTGCAAACTTTTGTGCTACATTTGACCGGTACCCTATTCCCTATTAAAAAAAATTATAAAAGATATATACAATACTGTGTTTTAAGTGAGAGGTAGACATTGGTCTGAATGGAAAATTAATGAGCACCACAATACCTACTCCACCCATGCGCTACCAAGGTTTTCCAGCACTACAGTAGCTATGTTGGGGGGGGGGGAAACTATTTAATACCTTTTAGAATAAGGCTGTAACATAACAAAATGTGGAAAAAGTCAAAGGGTCTGAATACTTTCCCGAATGCACTGTATGTAGTTGGTTTTATTCAAACACTGTCTATATGTGGGAAAATAAGGTTAAACATTTAGACCAATCGATTGGTCAAAAGAACAGGACGACTCTCAGTCTACCAAGATATTTTTTGTTGTCGGGGACAGCCCTAATGCATTTCATGATTAACCTCAGCTTGCAAACCAACAGACTGGCTGGTGCAGGCAGTGAGCTGTTTGTGTTGTTGAGTTGCTGGGCAACCGAGTTGCTGGCCCAGTTGGACAGAATGAGATTTAGCTAAAAATATGCTAGGATTATCAGAAATGCTACAACAATGTAGCACATTAAAATGGACAGAAATGTGCATGTGAGAGCAATTCATTATAAAATGAATAAATAAAAACTGTTTCGCCTATGAATTTTGTCAATCCCCAAAAAATGTTTTATCCAAATGGTCACTTTATGGACGCTATAGTCTCGTTTTAATCTGATGTCTAAAAATTGTAGCTATTTTGGCGCAGACAATACTCGTAAAACTCTATTGTTAACGACCCTCTTAAAAATCCTCAATGTGCTTTTCGGTAACGACTTGACAGCTCATGACGAGGCGGGGAGTGTGTTGTGTACCTCCAATAGAGTTGATTTGCAAATTTTCATCGGTTTAGATTAGGAATGCACGATATCGGTGAACATATCGGAATCGGACGATATTAGATAAAAATGACAACATCGGAATCGGCCCGATGTATAGTTTAACGCCGATGTTAAAAAAACGGATGTCAAACCTGCCGTGCATACCTACAGTTGAAGTCGTGAAGTTTACAGCCAAAATACATTTAAACTCTGTTTTTCACAATTCCTGACATTTAATCCTAGTAAAAATTCCCTCTTAGGTCAGTTAGGATCACCACTTCATTTTAAGAATGTGAAATGTCAGAATAATAATAGAGAGAATGATTTATTTCTTTCATCACATAAGTTTACATACACTCAATTAGTATTTGGTAGCATTTCCTTTAAATTGTTTAACCTGGGTCAAACGTTATGGGTAGCCTTCAACAAGCTTCCCACAATAAGTTGGGTGAATTTTGGCCCATTCCTCCTGACAGAGCTGGTGTAACTGAGTCAGGTTAATATGCCTCCTTGCTCGCACACGCCTTTTCAGTTCTGCCCACAAATTATCTATAGGATTGAGGTCAGGGCTTTGTGATGGCCACTCCAATACCTTGACTTTGTTGTCCTTAAGCCAATTTGCCACAACTTTGGAAGTATGCTTGGGGTCATTGTCCATTTGGAAGAGCCATTTGCAACCAAGCTTTAACTTCCTGATTGATGTCTTGAGATTTTGCTCAATATATCCACATCATTTTCCTTCCTCATGATGCCATCTATTTTGTGAAGTGCACCAGTCCCTCCTGCAGCAAAGCACCCCCACAACATGATGCTGCCACCCCCGTGCTTCACGGTTGGTATAGTGTTCTTCGGCTTGCAAGCCTCCCCCTTCTTCCTCCAAACATAATGATGGTCATTATGGCCAAACAGTTATATTTTTGTTTCATCAGACCAGAGGACATTTCTCCATAAAGTACGATCTTTGTCCCCATGTGCAGTTGCAAACCATAGTCTGGCTTTTTTATGGCGGTTTTGGAGCAGTGGCTTCTTCCTTGCTGAGCGGCCTTTCAGGTTATGTCGATATAGGACTCGTTTTACTGTGGATATAGATACTTTTGTACCCGTTTCCTCCAGTATCTTCACAAGGTCCTTTGCTGTTGTTCTGGGATTGATTTGCAAGTTTCGCACTAAAGTACATTCATCTCTAGGAGACGGAGATCCTTCCTGAGCGGTATGACAGCTGCGTGGTCCCATGGTGTTTATTCTTGCGTACTATTGTTTGTACAGATGAACGTGGTACCTTCAGGCATTTGGAAATTGCTCCCAAGGATGAACTAGACTTGTGGAGGTCTACAATGTCTGAGGTCTTGGCTGATTTCTTTTGATTTTCCCATGATGTTAAGCAGAGGCACTGAGTTTGAAGGTAGGCCTTGAAATAGATCCACAGGTACACCTCAATTGACTCAAATTATGTCAATTAGCCTATCAGATTTTTCTAAAGCCATGATGTCATTTTCTGGAATGTTCCACAGTAAACTTAGTGTATGTAAACTTCTGACCCACTGGAATTGTTATACAGTGAATTATAAGTGAAATAATCTGTCTGTAAACAATTGTTGGAAAAAATGACTTGTGTCGTGCACAAAGTAGATGTCCTAACCGACTTGCCAAAACTATAGTTTGTTAACAAGAAATTTGTGGAGTGGTTGAAAAACTAGTTTTAATGACTCCAACCTAAATATATGTAAACTTACGACTTCAACTGTATGTATTGATATGACGTAACGACGCCACATAAAATGTTGCGCTACACGTGCAACCCAGCATCCCTAACCTAGCCCACAATGTCTGCTGTGTGGATCGAGCAGTCAACAAGTCCAGCAGTCATTTGAAAGAGTAAGAACATTTCAGCGAGACAACTCAAAGGTGAAATCCATTAAAGCCACGATAATGGAATTCATTGCCCTTGACAATCAACCGTTCTCATGTAGTGGGTGATGTTGGCTTTCGCCGACTGGTCGAGCACCGGTACACACTACCAAGTGCGCTATTTTTCAGATGTTGCCCTTCCGGAGATATACAGTAATAGCGTCACTGCTATTAGCTTCACGACATTACATACTATGGAACGCCGTTTGGGTCTTTACGTGTCAAAAAAGATACAGTAGCACTGTCAAAGCTGTACAAAAAAAGTCTGCAAACACCGGCCACGAACGATGTGTTTACAATATCGCGTTGGTAATAAAGCATCATTTGTTCAACCTCAACTTCTGGGGTAGCTAGCTTTAGCTTGGTACCTAGCTAGCACCAATACAACCAGCCTGAAAACAATGACCAGTAGAAACTGCAGTCAGTTTCATTATTCTTAGCAATGATTTAGGGATCCTTGTGAGTAAGTATTAGCTAGGTTGCCACCGGTTGTTCGCCTATCGAAATTTAACTTCAGTTCATGAAAATAAATATCTAGCCAGCTACTTAACCCTGTTGCCCAAAGCTAACGTTATAAGGAGCCGGCTAGCTCCATCTGGCTAATGAGGCTCGACAGGACCGGGTTATGTGTTGTGAAGCTAGCCACAATAAGGATTAGGCACAGTAGTGGAATTTGAGGTTTGCCTTCAAAATAAAAGTATATGTCATTGACAGTGATGCAAATGAATACAAATAGCAGAATTATGCCATACTTTTATTTTGAAGGCTAACCGCAAAGTCCACTATTGTGGCTAATCCTTATAGTGGCTAGCTTCACATAGATGGGTCCGACCACCGTTAATAAAACAAGAACTGTCTTATCAATTAGGGTTATTTTAGATGACACCTAGCTAGATAGTTAGCTAGATAGCTATAGCAACTGAAACAGATGTGTTATTTGACATGTATCTTTTTTGACACACAAGTCAGTTAAGAGCAAATTCTTATTTACAATGACGGCACGGACGACACTGGCGCCAATTGTGCGCTGCACTATGGGACTTCTAATCACGGCCGGATGTGATCCAGCCTGGATTCGAACCAAGAACAGTAGTGACACCTCATGCACAGATGCAGTGCCTTAGACCGCTGCGTCTGTTTTAACTATTTAACTGTACTAGAATGCTTAAAAAGGCAGCACATTTTTTTTTATATCGGTTATCAGTATCAGGTATTCTTGGCAAGGAAAATATCAGACATCGGTATCGGACAAAATAAATGTGATATCGGTGCATCACTAGTTTAGATGTGATGGTAGGGAGATTAGAATTTAACATGACTGGCACCCTGTTCCCTATGGAGTGCACTACTGTTGACCAGGGCCCTGTTCCCTATGGAGTTCACTACTGTTGACCAGGGCCCTGTTCCCTATGGAGTTCACTACTGTTGACCAGGGCCCTGTTCCCTATGGAGTGCACTACTGTTGACCAGGGCCCTGTTCCCTATGGAGTTCACTACTGTTGACCAGGGCCCTGTTCCTATGGAGTGCACTACTGTTGACCAGGGCCCTGTTCCCTATGGAGTGCACTACTGTTGACCAGGGCCCTGTTCCCTATGGAGTGCACTACTGTTGACCAGGCCCTGTTCCCTATGGAGTGCACTACTGTTGACCAGGGCCCTGTTCCCTATGGAGTGCACTACTGTTGACCAGGGCCCTGTTCCCTATGGAGTGCACTACTGTTGACCAGGGCCCTGTTCCTATGGAGTGCACCACTGTTGACCAGGGCCCTGTTCCTATGGAGTTCACTACTGTTGACCAGGGCCCTGTTCCCTATGGAGTGCACTACTGTTGACCAGGGCCCTGTTCCTATGGAGTGCACTACTGTTGACCAGGGCCCTGTTCCTATGGAGTGCACTACTGTTGACCAGGGCCCTGTTCCCTATGGAGTGCACTACTGTTGACCAGGGCCCTGTTCCCTATGGAGTGCACTACTGTTGACCAGGGCCCTGTTCCCTATGGAGTGCACTACTGTTGACCAGGGCCCTGTTCCCTATGGAGTTCACTACTGTTGACCAGGGCCCATATTACAATGCAATTGATGCAGCATATGATGACAGCTTATAGTACTAGCAACATTATCTATGGAAAATGCACTTATATTTTTTGGGGCAAAGTAATGATGATTATGTTCAGCTTTACTTTTATGTGCTGCTCGTGAAAAAAACTAATTTCATTGGTTGGTTTGAGTACATATTGTTCTCTTCTTACTCTGTAATGTCACCATGGAAACATGGAATGTATCAGGCGTGAGTAGTTACCTATACTGAACAAAAATACAAAACTCAACATGTAAGGTCCCATGTTTCATGAGCTGAAATAAATGATCCAAGAAATCTTCCATAGACAAAAAATAAAATACAAATATTTCTCAACAGCAAAAAAAATTGTAATCATTTCTCCTTTACCAAGATACTCCATCCACCTGACAGGTGTGGCATATCAAGAACAGCATGGTCATTACACAGGTGCACCTTGTGCTGGGGACAATGAAAGGCTACTCTAAAATGTGACTAGTTTCAGGAAACTAGGCATATGTCACGTGCCACTACTCCACAGGAGAGCCATTTGAACCCTACTCCACAGGAGAACCATTTGAACCCTACTCCACAGGAGAGCCATTTGAACCCTACTCCACAGGAGAACCATTTGAACCCTACTCCTTGGCCAGAGCGTCCAGTGTGCGAGCTCTGAATGCTCCGAGAGCGAAACCCTCTGAATTGACCTACAGAGCACACTATGGCACTCCAGACTAAATTTACGAACCCGTAGTATAAACCAGCCTTTAGTCTTGAAATCTTTGGTTGTTTAGTACATGGCCTCACATGTGAATCCTTAAAGAGATGGGCGGAGCTAAGGCTTAAGAGGGTGTGAACGATGCTGAATGGGTGTCGACAAAGAAGAGCTCTCTAGTAGGTTTACCAAAACATTAAAAGGGGCATTTTCTCAAGTGAGGTTACAAGTTTATCAACTTTCAAAGCAGAATTACTTTCCCATTGTTTCTTAACTGCAGTGTATGATATACAATTCTCTAGCTCTGAGTCTCTACTTTTATCCAATGTAAAAAAAAAAAAAAACACAATTTCACATTTTGCTACATGAGACCAAATCGAACCTGTCGGTCACAAATATGCAGTTGTCACACAACACAAAGCCACAGATGTCTCAAGTTTTGAGGAAGCGTGCAATTGGCATGCTGACTGCAGGAATGTCCACCAGAGCTGTTGGCAGAGAAATTCATGTTAATTTATCTAACATAATCCACCTCCAATGTTGTTTTAGAGAATTTGGCAGTGCGCCCAACTGGCCTTACAACCGCAGACCACGTGTATGGCGTTGTTTGGGCGAGCGATTTGCTGATGTCAACATTGTGAACAGAGTGCCCCACGGTGGCGGTGGGGTTATGGTATTGGCAGGCATAAGCTACATAAAACAAACAAAATTGTATTTTATTAACGGCAATTTGAACTCACAGAGATACCAATAACGAGATGCTGAGGCCCATTTTCGTGCCATTCAGCCATCACCAGACATGTCACGCGTTGAGCATGTTTGGGATGCTCTGGATTTCCGTGTACGACAGCTTGTTTTTCAGTTCCAGCCAATAACCAGCAACTTGGTACAGCCATCGGAGTGGAGCGGGGACAACATTCCACAGGCCACAATCAACAGCCTGATCAACTCCACACCAAGTACATGTGCCGCGCTGCGTGAGGCAAACGGTGGTCACACCTGATTTAGTGGCAGTCGGTGTCATTTAAGATGAGGGAGGACAATTTTATTTTATTTTTTTACTTCATGAACATGGACTTATTTCTGTTACAGCATATTGGATGACTGTCATTCATATTCCATTCAACCAGTTCAATGTAACATGGATAGGTTTAGGCCACTACATGATACTAGAATGTTCCCTATGTACATCATGAGGTTGCTACAACCTAGACTATGAATGAAAGTTTACAACAATGGTGCACACAGGTCGAAAGAATAATTTAAGGTGACAGACAGTGACACATTCAATAACGCCTTGCACACTCTTGCCTGCATCTAGCTGATCTAGGGTGTAATCATTAGTCCAACAGTTGCAAACAAGAGTTTATTGGACAAATTCAGGTATGTTTATTTCGTTTCGTTCCGTTTCCTTCCGTTTAAGAAACATCTGTCAACAGAATCGACGGAATGAATACACCCCTGATCACACGTAAACACAGTTCCCTTTCATAGCAGCCGCGTGGTATTCCTTCTCACATCTATTCACACTCTTCCTCTCACCTTTTCTCTTCGCTTGTCAACTTCAATGCACATCAGCTGTATGTGACCAGGCGAAAAAACCTTTCCAAGCCAAACCATATCATAACCGCTACACACAGCCTACATCGTTGTCACCAAATTAGCTAAAGTAACGACATAGTCAACATAGCTAATAGAACTAACGCGTTAGTAAACCTGCTACAATCATGCAGTAACATTACAGTGTACAGGTGGCAGGTAGCCTAGTGGTTAGAGCGTTGGTCTTGTAACCGGAGGGCTGCAAGTTCAAATCCCCGAGCTGACAAGGTAAAAATCTGTCGTTCTGCCCCTGAACAAGGCAGTTAACCCACTGTTCCCAGGCGCTCAAGACGTGGATGTCGATTAAAGGCAGCCCCGCACCTCTCTGATTCAGAGGGGTTGGGTTAAATGCGGAAGACACATTTCAGTTGAAGGCACTCGGTTGTACAACTGACTAATAATGGTGACTTTGACTTTGACTTTGACTACAGTCAGTAAGCAGTTTAGCACTTACACTGGCGGGCCCCAGTGGCAATACATTTGTAAAATCAAAAGCTTACATTGACTTGGAAGAGTTACAGTGTTGTCTTGGTTGTCATAGCAGGTGTTTGAATAGGCTAAACTAGCTAGCTGCATTTGTTAGCTAAGTAAGTGAAACTGAAAGTGAGGGGGAAAAAAATGACACTCTCTCTATCCCGCTTCTCCTTCATTGTGGAAGAAATTAAATTTGTTCAAAACTGTTCAACTACTGTCTTTCTCTTTGAGTCAACTACTCACCACATTTAATGCACTGCCGTTCTAGCTAACTGTAGATTCATTCTCTGATCCTTCGATTGGGTGGACAACATGTCAGTTCATGCTGAAAGAGCTCTGACAGGTTGGAGGACGTCCTCCGGAAGTTGTCATAATTAATGTGTAAGTCTATGGAAGGGGGTGAGAACCATGAGCCTCCTAGGTTCTGTTTAGAAGTCAATGTACCCAGAGGAGGACGGAAGCTAGCTGTCCTCTGGCTACACCATGGTGCTACCCTACAGAGTGCTGCTGAGGCTACTGTAGACCTTTAGTGCAAAAATAAAAGTGTGTTTAATCAATTATTTGGTGACGTGAATATATCTAGTATAGTTTTGTCTAAAAAGGTTAACTTTTTTAATGTTTTACAATTTTATTTTTATGAAATTCACTAAGGAGGAGCCTCCACTGTTCTTGATACTAACTGGTTTTCTGATCCATGCGGCTACCTGTGACCAACATAGCATATCTGTATTCCCAGTCATGTGAAATCCATAGATTAGGAACTAATTCATTTATTTTCAATTGACTGATTTCAAAATACATAAAGTGTTAACTCAGTAAAATCTTAGAAATTGTTGCATGTTGCGTAAATAGTTTTTTGTTCAGTGTAAACGTATTTTACAATAAGGTTCGTGCTTATTTGAGTGTTGTTAAAAGAAACGCGACCTATATCATCATCGTGAGACAACATTACTGACATAGCAAAAGCACCATCCAAATAACAGCCAGCTATCGATTCGTTAGATGTCAAAACAAATGGCATTGCATTCATGAAACGCGTAAGTTAACCCGACTAGTTAAATGATAAACACGTCATGCATAATAAACAACTAACTTACATTGACTTACTTCTTTTTTTTTTTATCGAGGTGAATGTAATTCCTTTTTTTGGAAAGATTTCACTCTTATTTCTTCCCTCTTCCCCGAATTGTTATGCTAGGCGCACAAGTGACCAAGCTAGAGAGCTATTGTCATGTGACGAAATCAGCTGATTTCGCTTTCAGTTCAAAGGTTGAAAGAGACCTTGGCTCAAGATAGGCTATACGCCACGGGTGTATTCATTACGTCGATTATGTTGCAAAACGTTCTGAAATGTTCCCGAATCGTTTTTGCCATTGTTGCAAAAACGTTCTTTTTTTTTTCAACAGAAACCGTTTAATCCAAACGGAAACGAAAGTTTCTACTGGACAAATTCATTTAGGTCCTTCCCACATTTCATTGCGTTTGCTCTGTTTGCTTCTTAAAAAAACGGTTTAACGGTTTCCGTTGCAAGACGTAATGAATACACCCCAGAGATACTGGATATAATGACGAGATGCTTTACGTCGCCGCGGCGGTCTGTCGAGCGCCCGCCTATTCCTCTCTTTCGATTGGTGGATAGATCGCGGTATTTGAATACCCGCTTGAATATTCAACGACGGGTGTTGACGTCAAACCGCCTGTATTGAATGGAGAGTGAAGACGGCTTAACGTCATGAATATGCATAGGCCGTCTCGAATTTCAATAGGAACAATCGATGAGGGCTGTGGACGTCAACCGCCCTGTGATGATCTGACGCCACCCTATGGTTTGTTTACGTTTCTACCGTTGTGGCTAGACGGGAGTAGGCCTTAGAGCTCTATCTCGCGGTCACGTCGGGGATAACCTGACATCTCGACCATACCGACAGCGTCGTTGCATTTAGGTACACCAGAAGTACGTTAATTTCGGCATGGGAACGCTGCGTTTGCCCTTGCAGCATTGCGTTGGAGAGGAAGCTCCAGTGAGTTATGTGTGGTGCATAGCGTAAATAGGAGATTACTAGCCCCCCCCCGTGCGCAAAATAGTACGCAGCCTTATCTGGATATGTGTGCAACAAACGTTCAGCATTCACCTTCTGCTACCATTTCTGTCAAGCCTTATACAGCATAGCATAAATTCGATAAATCCAACATTTTCACCACACAGAATGCTCTGGTGTACCAAAAGGCAAAAGGCTCTGTTGGTGTGATCAAGGCGTGAAACTGTATGCTTGAAATGGTAGCAGAAGGTGAATGTTGCACACATATCCATATGATGCTGCGTACCATTTTGCGCAATATCTATTATCAGTGTGATCGAGGCGTAAAACCTAACCTGTAACTGCACCTGTACACAGCCTATCTGTACATAGCCCATCCAACTACCTCATCCCCATACTGTTATCTATTTAATTTAATTTATTTTTGCTCCTTTGCACCCCAGTATCTCTACTTGCACACTCATCTTCTCCACATCTATCACTCCAGTGTTAAATTGCTAAATTGTAATTATTTCGCCACTATGGCCTATTTATTGCCTTACCTCCCTAATCTTACCTCATTTGCACACACTGTATATAGACATTTTCTACTGTATTATTGACTGTATGTTTGTTTATTCCATGTGTAACTCTGTGTTGTTGTTTGTGTCACACTGCTTTGCTTTATCTTGGCCAGGTCGCAGTTGTAAATGAGAACTTGTTCTCAACTTGCCTACCTGGTTAAATAAAGGTGAAATTAAAAAATATAAAATAAAGCTTTTTTATAACCTTAAGCTCATTGTCCTAACCTGCTACGTTAATTCTCCTAACCTGCTACGTTAATTCACCTAACCTGCTACGTTAATTCACCTAACCTGCTGCATTAGTTCTCCTAACCTGCTATGTTAATTCACCTAGCCTGCTGCATTAATTATCCTAACCTGCCACATTAATTCACCTAACCTGCCGTGTGAATTAACCTAACCTGTTATGTAAAAAAAAAAACATCTGTGGCAACTAATCATTAGTATCACCACACCTGTATTCAATGGAGAGTGAGATACTAGCCTGAATATGCACAGACCGTCTCGAATTTCAATAGGGACAACTCTGACATAAAGTGTTTTTTTTCTCAGTGGCCAGGATGTCACGTGCGTCACACTTACTGTATATCAGTACCGAAGCCATCACAAAACTTCTATTAGATCAAATAAGCCTCATGTATCAAAATAGCAATTCATTTGATCCTGACACTTTCTCTCCCATACAAAACTCTTCGCATGCTTAAAAAGAGCGACTGCCCTTAAAAAGCAACTTTTCGTTTTTGAAAAAGGCCCATGTGGCATCGATGAGTCGGAAAACATTTATTCTAGTGTTTCGAAATGGACTAGAACGTGTAAATAGGATAATTTCGGTCATGAAGTCAGTCTCGTCAAAAACCCGAGATTTGTGAGATGACATTTACATGGAATGAAAGGTACCATAACCGTTTTCCTTGGGTTAGGTTTATTTTAATCTTGCCCACACGCTGGCAGCACATGAGTAATCGTCAATTCGGAGATAAACTGAACAAGACCAGATCATGAAGCCTGGTCTCATAGTGTACCACAGTCATAATACCCATAAAAACTAGCGGTCAAACAAGGAAATGGTTCCAATCATTTTCACACCATTCTCACCCCCCCATATGGTATTTTAGAAACACTTAAAATAAGGGTTGTGTTTAGTGTCTACGAAATGTTACATATTATGCCAAATGTGGGGTCTTGGATTTTATATACAGAATAATACACAATGCGCTGAGACCAGGTTGCTGGCCAGGATAAACTAAGCTGTAGCATTGTGCAGGCTATTTATAGCCCATTTCTTTGTGAGAAAATGTGAATGGGATAAAAACTGTTTTGTATTCAAACTTGGGCTGACCTAGACTTTTCCAATCCAAAATGATTAACAGGAATGAAATCAATAAACAATAGCTGTCACGATCTTCAGAGACGGACCAAGGCGCAGCGTGCCGGGTGCAGTTAAACATATTTATTTGGTTAACTCACTCAATACAAAAATAAAGAACAATCTGACCGTAACGAAGGTGTAGCACATACAGGTACTCACACATAAACAATGACCCACACCGCAAGTGGGGAAAAGAACAAACATATATATGGTCCCCAATTAGAGGTAAAGACACTCTACGCTGCCTCTAATTGGGAACCATCCACAAACCAAACCTAGAAAATAAAACATAGAACAAAAAAACACCCCTGCTCACGTCCTGACCAAAACCACCATAGAGCAGCCAAAAGGGCTATCTATGGCCAGGACGTGACAGTACCCCCCCCCCCCCAAGGGTGCGGACTCCGACCGCGCCCAAAAAGTCACTGGGAGGGATCTCTCGGGTGGGTCCTCGCCTTTGGCGGCGGCTCCGGTGCGGGCCGTACCCTCGTTGCGGGCCCCGGACTGGGCAACCTCGTTGCGGGCCCCGGACTGGGGACCCTCGCCGGGCTCTGGAGGCGCACAGGGGGCCTGGTGCGTGGAGCAGGGACAGGACGTGCCGGGCTCTCGATGCGCACAGGGGACCGGGAGCGTGGAGCGGGCACAGGCCGTGCCGGGCTCTGAAGGCGCACAGGGGACCTGATGCGTGGAGCAGGGACAGGCCTCACCGGGCTCTCGATGCGCACAGGGGACCTGGTGCGTGGAGTAGGGACAGGACGTGCCGGGCTCTCGATGCGCACAGGGGACCTGGTGCGTGGGGCAGGGACAGGACGTGCCGGGCTCTCGATGCGCACAGGGGACCTGGTGCCATGGTTTACCTGACCACAGTCCATTGATGTGTTCATTATTTGGCGTCAGGAGAGCACAGCACATTGCAGAAAGCGGTGAGATATGCAACATAGCGTTATGTTTTGGTTGTCAAACCAGTTCTGGAAAAACAAAATACTTGTTTTTCTATTTTTGTCACGGTTCATGAATTCACCGGCTCACTCTGTGTGTATGTGTGAGTGTGGGTGTGGCCGCTGATTACTACTCTGCTCGTTATCAGCGCCAGCTGACACTCATTGTCTGTGCCTATTTATACTCATTGTCTTGGTCTGGTGTTTGTCAGTTCGTTGTCTTGTTTCCCTGTGCGTGTGGTTCTCTCCAGGCCGAGTGCTGTGTCTCCTATGGTTCTGTTCTCTGTTGGACTCTACGTTCGCTCTCTCTCTCCGGTGGAGGTTTCTATGCTGGGCACGTTCAGGATTGACAGTCTGGGAATTCCTCTTCGCTCTCTGACCTATACAGAGGATTGGGTCTCCCCGGCAGTCTCTGCGCTACTAAAGCTTGGACCCTTCTCTGTGCTTCTACTTCACCTGAACCTGTTACATTCTCTCCTGGATTACTACAATAAATGTTGAACTCTACTCGCTACTGAATCCTCCGTTATTTTCACGTGACAATTGTATGTCTTTATTATTCCAGACTGTATATCTATGTAAGGAAGAGTTATGTTTGTACATGAGGTTTCAAGTTAGAAGTATTTGTTAATGAGGTTAATTCCTCCATATGAAGTTAAGTAATTTAGTATCGATCATTTTAGTTAGTGACAGAGTGGCCATCCAAGGCAAGGGAGGTATAAACTAAACCAAATAGTGTATATCTAACGGCCGTCTGCGCATGTGCATGCCGTCAAAATCAAAGGTACTCCTTCGATTATAAAAGTTTGTTGTTTTTTGACGAAAAGGAAAACGTGTCAGTTTGTCACTCTCACGAGGTTGGAGAAATACCCCCAAAAATCTACTACTTTTAAGACATTGCCTCGAATTTAGTTTGTGCCTTACAGAGATTTCGAGAAAATGAACAAACTAAGTCATTTCTCTCATTGACCTTCTCAACCCCCCCCCGGGATATCGTACCTCTGGGGTTAGAAACTCTCTGCGTAAAAGCATGTCGCTTTTTACTAGCTGGTAGATGGAAGATTCCAGAAATATTTCTCAAAAGTCTTTTTTTTTCTTCTCTTTTGTCTCGAATTAATGCCTGGATAGATTACCCAAGTTCTCCATTGTCAAGAAACACAGAAACAGGCTCCCATGTGGGTTTACTGAAAGAGCGTACATATGTACCTACCAGAAGTCCCCAAACAACAAGTCAAGGGCAGATTTTACGTATTTTGTCCTGAAAAGAGCAGAGCACGTGATAGGGAGAACAGGGCAAAATGGTTTATTTCTGTAAAGACCAAGATACCATCAGCACATCGGAAAGGGATTTGATCAAAGAGGAGTCATGGCAGAGAGCACCTTTCAGTGATATTCTGACAGGACATGTATCCACCCTCAGTGATTCTTTTGAAGTTCAAATCAACCCAACTTAACAGGGGTTTAGCTTAAACCAAAAAACAGACCCGGACCAATAATGAATTGCCTGCAGACAATGTTAATATCCCAAGCCATAGTACTGCCATTCCTTCTGTGCTAACCTCACCTGCTACAGAAAGCGGCTGTCATTTAGCTGTCTCTACTAGGCCTGTTCTTCTAGAATATTGTGAGCCAGTGAACTTTCCCTCTGATGAAGACGAAGACTACAAAAACCAATTTAAGACGAAGATTGCAATTCCAAAAAACAATTGAGGATAAATATATATATATATATATATGGCAGTGCCGTGGCTGTTACTCAAGACCTAACCTAAAAAAAGTTTGGGAAATGTTGGAAAGATCCATATGCCAAGTGCAAGGAGATAGGAATAGATTTCCATGATGGATCTGGAGCGAAACAGAACCTCGATTTGCATTTACCGACAATGGGTTGGTGTAATGGTCGAGGTGTCAGAATATGCTAGAAACATTAATAGATCTAACAAGCGTGTTATCTGTGATATTCTAGAATACAATACAACACAATCTTGGTGTGCAAAATGAAGTACGATATGACTTTTCAAACAAGATAGAAACATCTGACATCTGCATAAAGAAGGAGCCTGTCGTGGACCTGATAGCTCCTCTGCGTGTGACGACTGAGAGCTTCTCTACTGAGACGGATGTAACACGATGTGCCGATGAGACAGCAATTCTTGACCCTGAAAATTGGCCTAATGATATCTGCACGAGGTATGAGATCAGATCTGGACGTCATCCATCATGTGGAAGTGGTGTTGGAGGACCAGTAGGAAGCACTCTTTCCTCAGGTCTAAAAATATATCCCAATGCCCCAGGGCAGTGATTGGGGACATTGCCCTGTGTAGGGTGCTGTCTTTCGGATGGGACGTTAAACGGGTGTCCTGACTCTCTGAGGTCATTAAAGATCCCGTGGCACTTATCGTAAGAGCAGGGGTGTTAACCCCGGTGTCCTGGCTAAATTCCCAAGCTGTCCTTCATACCATCATGGTCACCTAATCATCCCCAGCTTACAATTTGGCTCATTCATCCCCCTCCTCTCCCCTGTAACTATTCCCCAGGTCGTTGCTGTAAATCTGAACGTGTTCTCAGTCAAGTTACCTGGTAAAATAACGGATAAATAAAATTTTAAAAACGAGACCATCACCACTCAAACAAACATGACAATGGATCAATCCTTCATGATGCCCACAGTAGAAGAAGCATTGAGGGAACTCTACTCAATCTGTAAAGAAAAAGGAGAAACTTGACTTGCATCTATTGACCAGAGACGTAGTGGTTGAATTTGGCTGATTTTTGCCTCAAAAGTGTGTGGAAATTGGAAGCAGATGGTCTGTGATGTTGTTGAGCATAACTATGATCTGGATTTACAAAGTGGGAAAACGGAGCTGGCTGAAGATATCATGAATAGGTTTAAGAGCAGTTTTGCAGCTCAAGGCAGGTTTAAAATATCATGAGTACCGACCGAGATGTGAATTTGAAAAAGAAAACTTTTTCTTTTGAAGAAGTCACGCAAAAAAAACGCAAGAATCATACAGAGATGTCTAGTAACCAGGTGACTACAGCATCATTTGAGCCGAAATATCAAAATGAAAGAAGTGTCGAAAAAGGACGAGATTGGATTGAATGAGAGAGAAAAAAAAAAACACGTGCGTAGCCAGGGAGACGGAGGGTTCCGTTTTTTGAAGTCAGACCAGTAGAATCTCATTGTGTCAAGACGGAGAGCATCTCTGATGAGACTGACCTTGCGCTTTGTACTGATGAAACCAAGCAAATTGTTGTTACCAGCTTGGACCAATCAAATGAGACGTCTCGCACCAACAAAGTGGTCAAAGAGAGTGCTACCCACTCTGTGAGGAAGCAGGTCTGGACCTTGATGTTGCATCCAAACCCTCTACAAAAAGAAACTGGAATATCAGTTACTGACAAACGGTGTAATATTTGAGGTGTATAAATATGCTAAGATAAAAATCCTATCCCATAAAAGCAAAAGGATGGGCGTATATTCTCTATGATATTCTAAAATACAATTTTGATCTTAGTTTGCAAAATCAGAGACGTGTAATCAATTTCAAGTTATGTATTCATCTTAAAGTTTCGAAGAGTGGTTCAAAAAACACAAAGCTCAACTCTCAGAAAAGGGCAAAATCTCAAAAGCATTGTTCATAATACCCGAGTGTGATGAAAAACCAAAGCAAAAAAAAATAAATATATTATTTAATTAATTTATTTATTTCTCTAAAAAATGTATGGAACAAGACGCAAAACTGGTTTATCTTCATCATGTTAGGCACTTTCGCCATTGAGACGGTTGTAACAATCTCCACTGATGAGGCAGCAATGCTTGGCCAGGATAATGGACCTGCTGACATCTGCATAAAGGACGATGTCTGATCTTCACTCTGAGGTCAAAGTGGTTTATTTCTGTGAAGAACAAGATACCGTCAGAACATCTGAAGAGCACTTGAGCTGCTGAGACGAAGATACCCAAGCAGCACAAATAGGCCAATTGATGCGGAGTAAGCTTGTTGCAAATGTTGTCATTTGTAATGTGTGCATCAGCCAGGTTGTGTAATTTTTCCAGTTAGACTACATCCTGTCCAGACTTCAGCTCCACTGCTTCAGTGTGTTTCTCTCTACCACACCTGCTCAACAGCCCTTCTCCCTTTAGGGCAAAACTCTGTTCTCTCTGCTTTCTGCTCTGATTTCAACACTCCATAGTCCAGAGACATTTCAAAGTGCCAAACAGTCTTCTCGAACGTGTCGAAAGGTTACGAATGCAACACTGACGGCATTTGACGTTTTTTGCACATTTTCTAATACCCACGTACCCCTTAGGATATCTGATCTGTAATCTGGGATTTGTTTTTGAATTTCTTATCAGAACCAGTCGACTACAAAACATTTTAATAGTTTGGAAAGAATCATCCTCTTTCTGTTTCCCCCTATCACATATTACAATGTCTTTAATAATTATTTCCCGGCAAATGTGCAACTGTCTATTCACACAAAGATCAGAGTCTGCCTCAGACTCCTTTTCCTGGTCAGCAGGTCATGTTTATTATCTTTCCATTCTATTTCCTGGCCGAGAGGAGATTTGGTCAAATCAAATACATTTTTAATTGTCACATGCGCCGAATATAACCTTACCGTGAAATGCTTACTGACAAGCCCTTAACCAACAATGCAGTTATTATTATTATTTTTTTAATGAAGAAAATATTTGCTATTTAAAAAAATAACTAAAGCAAAAGTAACACAATAAAATACCATTGAGGAGACTATATACAAGGGGTCCCGGTGCAGAGTCAATGTGCAGGGGTACAGGTTAGTCGAGGTAATTGGGATAATATGTACATGTAGGTAGGGGTGAAGTGACTATGCATAGATAATAGACAGCGAGTAGCAGTAGTGTACATGTAGGTAGGGGTAAAGTGACTATGTATAGATAATAAACAGAGAGTAGCAGCAGTGTACATGTAGGTAGGGGTGAAGTGACTATGCATAGATAATAAACAGCCAGTAGCAGCAGTGTACATGTAGGTAGGGGTAAAGTGACTATGCATAGATAATAGACAGCGAGTAGCAGTAGTGTACATGTAGGTAGGGGTAAAGTGACTATGTATAGATAATAAACAGAGAGTAGCAGCAGTGTACATGTAGGTAGGGGTAAAGTGACTATGCATAGATAATAAACAGCTAGTAGCAGCAGTGTACATGTAGGTAGGGTAAAGTGACTATGCATAGATAATAAACAGAGAGTAGCAGCAGTGTACATGTAGGTAGGGTAAAGTGACTATGCATAGATAATAAACAGAGAGTAGCAGCAGTGTACATGTAGGTAGGGGTGGAAGTGACTATGTATAGATAATAAACAGAGAGTAGCAGCAGTGTACATGTAGGTAGGGGGTAAAGTGACTATGCATAGATAATAAACAGAGAGTTGCAGCCGTGTACATGTAGGTAGGGTAAAGTGACTATGTATAGATAATAAACAGACAGTAGCAGCAGTGTACATGTAGGTAGGGGTAAAGTGACTATGTATAGATAATAAAACAGACAGTAGCAGCAGTGTACATGTAGGTAGAGTTAAAGTGACTATGTATAGATAATAAACAGAGAGTAGCAGCAGTGTACATGTAGGTAGGGGTGAAGTGACTATAGATAATAAACAGACAGTAGCAGCAGTGTACATGTAGGTAGAGTTAAAGTGACTATGTATAGATAATAAACAGACAGTAGCAGCAGTGTTGGTAGTGGAGGTAATATGTACATGTAGGTAGGGGTAAAGTGACTATGTATAGATAATAAACAGACAGTAGCAGCAGTGTACATGTAGGTAGAGTTAAAGGACTATGTATAGATAATAAAACAGACAGTAGCAGCAGTGTACATGTAGGTAGGGGTGAAGGACTATGTATAGATAATAAACAGACAGTAGCAGCAGTGTACATGTAGGTAGAGTTAAAGTGACTATGTATAGATAATAAACAGACAGTAGCAGCAGTGTACATGTAGGTAGGGGTAAAGTGACTATGTATAGATAATAAACAGACAGTAGCAGCAGTGTACATGTAGGTAGAGTTAAAGTGACTATGTATAGATAATAAACAGACAGTAGCAGCAGTGTACATGTAGGTAGGGGTAAAGTGACTATGTATAGATAATAAACAGACAGTAGCAGTGTACATGTAGGTAGAGTTAAAGTGACTATGTATAGATAATAAACAGACAGTAGCAGCAGTGTACATGTAGGTAGGGGTGAAGTGACTATGTATAGATAATAAACAGACAGTAGCAGCAGTGTACATGTAGGTAGGGTGAAGGACTATGTATAGATAATAAACAGACAGTAGCAGCAGTGTACATGTAGGTAGGGGTAAAGGACTATGCATAGATAATAAACAGAGAGTAGCAGCAGTGTACATGTAGGTAGGGTAAAGTGACTATGCATAGATAATAAACAGAGAGTAGCAGCAGTGTACATGTAGGTAGGGGTGAAGTGACTATGTATAGATAATAAACAGACAGTAGCAGCAGTGTACATGTAGGTAGGGGTGAAGTGACTATGTATAGATAATAAACAGACAGTAGCAGCAGTGTTGGTAGTGGAGGTAATATGTACATGTAGGTAGGGGTAAAGTGACTATGTATAGATAATAAACAGACAGTAGCAGCAGTGTACATGTAGGTAGAGTTAAAGTGACTATGTATAGATAATAAACAGACAGTAGCAGCAGCAGTGTACATGTAGGTAGGGGTGAAGTGACTATGTATAGATAATAAACAGACAGTAGCAGCAGTGTACATGTAGGTAGAGTTAAAGTGACTATGTATAGATAATAAACAGACAGTAGCAGCAGTGTACATGTAGGTAGGGTAAAGTGACTATGTATAGATAATAAACAGACAGTAGCAGCAGTGTACATGTAGGTAGAGTTAAAGTGACTATGTATAGATAATAAAAACAGACAGTAGCAGCAGTGTACATGTAGGTAGGGGTGAAGTGACTATGTAAGATAATAAACAGACAGTAGCAGCAGTGTACATGTAGGTAGAGTTAAAGTGACTATGTATAGATAATAAAACAGACAGTAGCAGCAGTGTACATGTAGGTAGGGTAAAGTGACTATGTATAGATAATAAACAGACAGTAGCAGCAGTGTACATGTAGGTAGAGTTAAAGTGACTATGTATAGATAATAAACAGACAGTAGCAGCAGTGTACATGTAGGTAGGGGTGAAGTGACTATGTATAGATAATAAACAGACAGTAGCAGCAGTGTACATGTAGGTAGAGTTAAAGTGACTATGTATAGATAATAAACAGACAGTAGCAGCAGTGTACATGTAGGTAGGGTGAAGTGACTATGTATAGATAATAAACAGACAGTAGCAGCAGTGTACATGTAGGTAGGGGTGAAGTGGACTATGTATAGATAATAAACAGACAGTAGCAGCAGTGTACATGTAGGTAGGGGGTAAAGTGACTATGTATAGATAATAAACAGACAGTAGCAGCAGTGTACATGTAGGTAGGGGTGAAGTGACTATGTATAGATAATAAACAGACAGTAGCAGTGTACATGTAGGTAGGGGTGAAGTGACTATGTATAGATAATAAACAGACAGTAGCAGCAGTGTACATGTAGGTAGGGGTAAAGTGACTATGTATAGATAATAAACAGACAGTAGCAGCAGTGTACATGTAGGTAGGGGTGAAGTGACTATGTATAGATAATAAACAGAGAGTAGCAGCAGTGTACATGTAGGTAGGGGTGAAGTGACTATGTATAGATAATAAACAGACAGTAGCAGCAGTGTACATGTAGGTAGGGGTGAAGTGACTATGTATAGATAATAAACAGACAGTAGCAGCATGTACATGTAGGTAGGGGTGAAGTGACTATGTATAGATAATAAACAGACAGTAGCAGCAGTGTACATGTAGGTAGGGGTGAAGTGACTATGTATAGATAATAAACAGACAGTAGCAGCAGTGTACATGTAGGTAGGGGTGAAGTGACTATGTATAGATAATAAACAGACAGTAGCAGCAGTGTACATGTAGGTAGGGTGAAGTGACTATGTATAGATAATAAACAGACAGTAGCAGCAGTGTACATGTAGGTAGGGTGAAGTGACTATGTATAGATAATAAACAGACAGTAGCAGTGTACATGTAGGTAGGGTAAAGTGACTATGCATAGATTATAAACAGAGAGTAGCAGCAGTGTACATGTAGGTAGGGTGAAGTGACTATGTATAGATAATAAACAGTGAGTAGCAGCAGTGTACATGTAGGTAGGGGTGAAGTGACTATGTATAGATAATAAACAGACAGTAGCAGCAGTGTACATGTAGGTAGGGGTGAAGTGACTATGTATAGATAATAAACAGACAGTAGCAGCAGTGTACATGTAGGTAGAGTTAAAGTGACTATGTATAGATAATAAACAGACAGTAGCAGTGTACATGTAGGTAGGGGTGAAGTGACTATGTATAGATAATAAACAGACAGTAGCAGCAGTGTACATGTAGGTAGAGTTAAAGTGACTATGTATAGATAATAAACAGACAGTAGCAGCAGTGTACATGTAGGTAGGGTAAAGTGACTATGTATAGATAATAAAACAGACAGTAGCAGCAGTGTACATGTAGGTAGAGTTAAAGACTATGTATAGATAATAAACAGACAGTAGCAGCAGTGTACATGTAGGTAGGGGTGAAGTGACTATGTATAGATAATAAACAGACAGTAGCAGCAGTGTACATGTAGGTAGAGTTAAAGTGACTATGTATAGATAATAAACAGACAGTAGCAGCAGTGTACATGTAGGTAGGGGTGAAGTGACTATGTATAGATAATAAACAGACAGTAGCAGCAGTGTACATGTAGGTAGGGGTGAAGTGACTATGTATAGATAATAAACAGACAGTAGCAGCAGTGTACATGTAGGTAGGGGTGAAGTGACTATGTATAGATAATAAACAGACAGCAGCAGTGTACATGTAGGTAGGGGTGAAGTGACTATGTATAGATAATAAACAGACAGTAGCAGCAGTGTACATGTAGGTAGGGGTAAAGTGACTATGTATAGATAATAAACAGACAGTAGCAGCAGTGTACATGTAGGTAGGGGTGAAGTGACTATGTATAGATAATAAACAGAGAGTAGCAGCAGTGTACATGTAGGTAGGGTGAAGTGACTATGTATAGATAATAAACAGACAGTAGCAGCAGTGTACATGTAGGTAGGGTGTGAAGTGACTATGTATAGATAATAAACAGACAGTAGCAGTGTACATGTAGGTAGGGTGAAGTGACTATGTATAGATAATAAACAGACAGTAGCAGCAGTGTACATGTAGGTAGGGGTGAAGTGACTATGTATAGATAATAAACAGACAGTAGCAGCAGTGTACATGTAGGTAGGGGTGAAGTGACTATGTATAGATAATAAACAGACAGTAGCAGCAGTGTACATGTAGGTAGGGGTGAAGTGACTATGTATAGATAATAAACAGACAGTAGCAGCAGTGTACATGTAGGTAGGGGTGAAGTGACTATGTATAGATAATAAACAGACAGTAGCAGCAGTGTACATGTAGGTAGGGGTAAAGTGACTATGCATAGATTATAAACAGAGAGTAGCAGCAGTGTACATGTAGGTAGGGGTGAAGTGACTATGTATAGATAATAAACAGTGAGTAGCAGCAGTGTACATGTAGGTAGGGGTGAAGTGACTATGTATAGATAATAAACAGACAGTAGCAGCAGTGTACATGTAGGTAGGGGTGAAGTGACTATGTATAGATAATAAACAGACAGTAGCAGTGTACATGTAGGTAGGGTAAAGTGACTATGTATAGATAATAAACAGACAGTAGCAGCAGTGTACATGTAGGTAGGGGTGAAGTGACTATATAGATAATAAACAGACAGTAGCAGCAGTGTACATGTAGGTAGGGGTGAAGTGACTATGTATAGATAATAAACAGACAGTAGCAGCAGTGTAAGTATGTAGGTAGGGTGAAGTGACTATGTATAGATAATAAACAGACAGTAGCAGCAGTGTACATGTAGGTAGGGGTGAAGTGACTATGTATAGATAATAAACAGACAGTAGCAGCAGTGTACATGTAGGTAGGGTAAAGTGACTATGTATAGATAATAAACAGACAGTAGCAGCAGTGTACATGTAGGTAGGGGTGAAGTGACTATGTATAGATAATAAACAGACAGTAGCAGTGTGTACATGTAGGTAGGGTAAAGTGACTATGTATAGATAATAAACAGACAGTAGCAGCAGTGTACATGTAGGTAGGGGTGAAGTGACTATGTATAGATAATAAACAGACAGTAGCAGCAGTGTACATGTAGGTAGGGGTAAAGTGACTATGTATAGATAATAAACAGACAGTAGCAGCAGTGTACATGTAGGTAGGGGTAAAGTGACTATGTATAGATAATAAACAGACAGTAGCAGCAGTGTACATGTAGGTAGGGGTAAAGTGACTATGTATAGATAATAAACAGACAGTAGCAGCAGTGTACATGTAGGTAGGGTAAAGTGACTATGTATAGATAATAAACAGACAGTAGCAGCAGTGTACATGTAGGTAGGGGTAAAGTGACTATGCATAGATTATAAACAGCGAGTAGCAGCAGCGTAAAAGAGGAGTCTGGGTAGCCAGCGTAAAAAGGGGATCAATGCAAAGAGGTACTTTTTCCAACCTGCACTGTGAATGTTTAAATGACGTACTTAAATATAGACGAGAAACATACAATTATTTGTGTGTTATTAGGTTCAAGCACACTGTGTTTGTTCTATTGTTTGTGGCCTAGATGAAGATCAGAACAAATTTGATGACCAATTTATGCAGAAATCCAGGTAATTCCAAAGGGTTCACATACTTTTTCTTGCCGCTGTACATATTAAAAGTATGTCACAGTATGACGTTGCCTTATGAAAGTGTGTCACAGTATGTCACAGTATGACGTTGCCTTATGAAAGTGTGTATTTTTGTGATGTCTCTCTTGTCGTGATGTGTGTTTTGTCTTATATTTTTAGTCCCCGTCCCTGCAGGTGGCCTTTTTGCCTTTTGGTAGGCCGTCACTGGAAATAAGAATGTGTTCTTAACTGACTTGCCTTGTTTAAATAAAGGTTAAATAAAATACATAAAAATACTTTTTCTTGCCACTGTAGTTTGACAGTGAAAAAAAAAAGTGTGTTTCAAAGCCCTCTGGCATTGAGCCAAAGACCATACTTGGAATGTCAAATCAAAGTTGATTTGTCACGTGGCCCCCCGAATACATGTCAAAGTTCTCCGTGATGCCGGTAAGGCAGAGTCAGGCGCAGGACAACGAATATGAGTTTTCAAAATGCTTTACTCAATATTTCCCAAAATACACGAGTTGGGGGGTGGAAAACCCATCCACTCGAAAAACACACGGAAACAAAGAAACACAAACAATCACGCACAAAAAAACACGAGGGGAACAGAAGGTTAAATAAGGAACATGTAATTATGGGATAGAAACCAAGTGTGTATAATGAAGACAAAAAAAAAAACATAGAAAATGAAAAGTAGATCGGCGGTAGCTAGAAGACCGGTGACTTCGACCGCCGAAAGCCACCCGACCTTACAGTGAAATGCTGAATACAACAGGTGTAGACCTTACAGTGAAATGCTGAATACAACAGGGTGTAGACCTTACTGTGAAATGCTGAATACATCAGGTGTAGACCTCACAGTGAAATGCTGAATACAACAGGTGTAGACCTCACAGTGAAATGCTGAATACAACAGGTGTAGACCTCACAGTGAAATGCTGAATACAACAGGTGTAGACCTTACAGTGAAATGCTGAATACAACAGGGTGTAGACCTTACTGTGAAATGCTGAATACATCAGGTGTAGACCTCACAGTGAAATGCTGAATACAACAGGTGTAGACCTCACAGTGAAATGCTGAATACAACAGGTGTAGACCTCACAGTGAAATGCTGAATACAACAGGTGTACCACAGTGAAATGCTGAATACAACAGGTGTAGACCTTACTGTGAAATGCTGAATACAACAGGTGTAGACCTTACTGTGAAATGCTGAATACAACAGGTGTAGACCTCACAGTGAAATGCTGAATACAACAGGTGTAGACCTCACAGTGAAATGCTGAATACAACAGGTGTAGACCTTACAGTGAAATGCTGAATACAACAGGTGTAGACCTTACAGTGAAATGCTGAATACATCAGGTGTAGACCTCACAGTGAAATGCTGAATACATCAGGTGTAGACCTCACAGTGAAATGCTGAATACAACAGGTGTAGACCTTACAGTGAAATGCTGAATACAACAGGTGTAGACCTTACAGTGAAATGCTGAATACATCAGGTGTAGACCTCACAGTGAAATGCTGAATACAACAGGTGTAGACCTTACAGTGAAATGCTGAATACAACAGGTGTAGACCTTACTGTGAAATGCTGAATACAACAGGTGTAGACCTCACAGTGAAATGCTGAATACAACAGGTGTAGACCTTACAGTGAAATGCTGAATACAACAGGTGTAGACCTTACAGTGAAATGCTGAATACAACAGGTGTAGACCTTACAGTGAAATGCTGAATACATCAGGTGTAGACCTCATAGTGAAATGCTGAATACAACAGGTGTAGACCTTACAGTGAAATGCTGAATACAACAGGTGTAGACCTTACAGTGAAATGCTGAATACATCAGGTGTAGACCTCACAGTGAAATGCTGAATACAACAGGTGTAGACCTTACTGTGAAATGCTGAATACAACAGGTGTAGACCTCACAGTGAAATGCTGAATACAACAGGTGTAGACCTCACAGTGAAATGCTGAATACAACAGGTGTAGACCTCACAGTGAAATGCTGAATACATCAGGTGTAGACCTCACAGTGAAATGCTGAATACAACAGGTGTAGACCTTACTGTGAAATGCTGAATACAACAGGTGTAGACCTTACAGTGAAATGCTGAATACAACAGGTGTAGACCTCACAGTGAAATACTGAATACAACAGGTGTAGACCTTACAGTGAAATGCTGAATACAACAGGTGTAGACCTCACAGTGAAATGCTGAATACAACAGGTGTAGACCTTACTGTGAAATGCTGAATACAACAGGTGTAGACCTTACAGTGAAATGCTGAATACAACAGGTGTAGACCTCACAGTGAAATGCTGAATACAACAGGTGTAGACCTTACAGTGAAATGCTTACTTACAGGCTCTAACCAATAGTGCAAAAAAAGGTATGTGTGTGTGTGTGTGTGTGTGTGTGTGTGTGTGTGTGTGTGTGTGTGGGTAGGTAGGTAGGTAGTTAAGTAAAGAGATAAAACAACAGTAAAATAACAGTAGCGAGGCTACATACAGACACCGGTTAGTCTGGCTGATTGAGGTAGTATATGTACATGTAGATATGGTTAAAGTGACTATGCATATATGATGAACAGAGAGTAGCAGTAGCGTAAAAAGGGGTTGGCGGGTGGCGGGACACAATGCAGACAGCCCGGTTAGCCCATGTGCGGGAGCACTGGTTGGTCGGGCCAATTGAGGTAGTATATGTACATGAATGTATAGTTAAAGTGACTATGCAAATATGATAAACAGAAAGTAGCAGCAGCGGGGGGCACAATGCAAATAGTCCGGGTAGCCATTTGATTACCTGTTCAGGAGTCTTATGGCTTGGGGGTAAAACTGTTGAGAAGCCTTTTTGTCCTAGACTTGGCACTCCGGTACCGCTTGCCATGCTGTAGTAGAGAGAACAGTCTATGGCCGGGGTCTTTGACAATTTTTAGGGCGTTCCTCTGACACCGCCTGGTGTAGAGGTCCTGGATGGCAGGCAGGAAGCTCGGCCCGTACGCACTACCCTCTGTAGTGCCTTGCGGCGGAAGACTAATTTCCTGTCTCCCTGAAGTCAATAGACTCACATTCTATGTCTCACTGTAGAACACAGGTCAACAAAGCCTACCGGAGATTCAACTCCTTCGTCCTATTCATTAGGGATAAATGTAGCGAAACGTGTAACGGTGTACCAAATTAGCCTCGTCTTTTTATTATTCGGTGAAATAATGGAACAAAATATATATTGTTTGACTTATTTGGATTAAAAGGGGTTTAGTCTTTTATTTGGATTGAGTGGATTGTGCAGATTCCCTTGGCCTCCTGTTGGCTAACTCTTGATGCCTGGTCTTGCTGTAAAGAGACTGAATACAGCAGGATCATTGCTACACTTCCTTAGCCTTCACCGTTGGAACGACGACGTATCAATTGACAGGCCAAAACTCAACTACTTTGACAAGCCTCTATAGAAGAACCTTTGATCTTTTTTTTTGTTAGATATAAGAAAGCAAACAAGGATATATATATTTATTTATTTAAGAAATATTTATTTTTATTAAGGCTTTTGCATTGGTGAAAGACCCTACTATGATGGAGCGTGTTTTTCTTCTTCTTCTTTTATTCTAGCGAGATTAAGAAAGACTGTGCATCAAGACTTGCTTTGCTGCAACCAGTACTTCCTGTTTTGAACAGGAAGTTATTCTAACCATCAACTACGAAGTGGAAGTGTTTGTTTTGAAGAGGACACCTCTGAGTCTCGGATTAAAAAGGGGTATGCAAAATGTGTGACTGGAATGCACAATCTAGTTTTTTCTATTGGTATTTAATATTTGTACAGATTTTGGTGAATTATGTTCAAATTTGAATAATTCATATAATCTGACTGGTGCCAATTAATTTAAACTAGCTGTTATTACTTGGTCTTATAACCTTATACATGTGTATTCACAGGTGATGTGTGTTTCCAGTCGGGTCCCTAAAGCAGCGTGGTCTTATCCCTTCTCTACTGTTTCAACGCTTCACAAATGAAAACATCTAATCGCCAAAGGTTGTTGGCAATATTATTTTTGAAGAATCAGATAATTGACTATTTGTGGCTTAGAAGATCGTCTTATTGGCGATGTCAGTACTGTCCAATTCTTATTTGTGGAACTCACTTTTCCACTGGCGCTAAACACGTTCATTTCCCATCTAGTGGTGGAGAAGGAGGCCATCTACGGTATGACAGGAGCAGTGGCTTGTTCCTTCCAGAAGACCAACACTTCTCAGTCCTGGTGACGAGGTGGCATCTCTGCTGGTGGTGACGAGGTGGCATCTCTGCTGGTGGTGACGAGGTGGCATCTCTGCTGGTGGTGACGAGGTGGCATCTCTGCTGGTGGTGACGAGGTGGCATCTCTGCTGGTGGTGACGAGGTGGCATCTCTGCTGGTGGTGACGAGGTGGCATCTCTGCTGGTGGTGACGAGGTGGCATCTCTGCTGGTGGTGACGCGTGGCATCTCTGCTGGTGGTGACGCGTGGCATCTCTGCTGGTGGTGACGAGGTGGCATCTCTGCTGGTGGTGACGCGGTGGCATCTCTGCTGGTGGTGACGAGGTGGCATCTCTGCTGGTGGTGACGAGGTGGCATCTCTGCTGGTGGTGACGAGGTGGCATCTCTGCTGGTGGTGACGAGGTGGCTTCTCTGCTGGTGGTGACGAGGTGGCATCTCTGCTGGTGGTGACGAGGTGGCATCTCTGCTGGTGGTGACGAGGTGGCATCTCTGCTGGTGGTGACGCGGTGGCATCTCTGCTGGTGGTGACGCGGTGGCATCTCTGCTGGTGGTGACGTGGCATCTCTGCTGGCGGTGACGCGGTGGCATCTCTGCTGGTGGTGACGAGGTGGCATCTCTGCTGGTGGTGACGAGGTGGCATTTCTGCTGGTGGTGACGAGGTGGCATCTCTGCTGGTGGTGACGAGGTGGCATCTCTGCTGGTGGTGACGAGGTGGCATTTCTGCTGGTGGTGACGAGGTGGCATCTCTGCTGGTGGTGACGAGGTGGCATCTCTGCTGGTGATGACGAGGTGGCATCTCTGCTGGTGATGACGAGGTGGCATCTCTGCTGGTGATGACGAGGTGGCATCTCTGCTGGTGGTGACGAGGTGGCATCTCTGCTCTCTGCTGATGAGTTCCTGACATTTTGTGGGTGGTGGTTTTTAATGTTCACTGTTAGACTTCTATCAACATGGACCGACTAGGGAGAATAACTGCATCAACACAACTGTCTACCTTAAAACTAGCTGCTTTTAGCAACGCTAGTGTTGCTGGGAATTATTTAGCCAAAAAAACGGAATAGTCCGCCGGAATCCACAAGTTAAATAAAAATAAGTTTCAACTTACTCTGTCGATTGTCTGTAGTCTTGGTCCTTATGCAAAGGGGGGAATGTGAGAAGAAAAAACTATCTAATGGAAAGTAGAATTAAACCGAATTTACAAATGTCTCTCTGCTGGTGGTGACGCGGTGGCATCTCTGCTGGTGGTGACGAGGTGGCATCTCTGCTGGTGGTGACGAGGTGGCATCTCTGCTGGTGGTGACGAGGTGGCATCTCTGCTGGTGGTGACGAGGTGGCATCTCTGCTGGTGGTGACGAGGTGGCATCTCTGCTGGTGGTGACGAGGTGGCTTCTCTGCTGGTGGTGACGAGGTGGCATCTCTGCTGGTGGTGACGAGGTGGCATCTCTGCTGGTGGTGACGAGGTGGCATCTCTGCTGGTGGTGACGCGGTGGCATCTCTGCTGGTGGTGACGCGGTGGCATCTCTGCTGGTGATGACGAGGTGGCATCTCTGCTGGTGGTGACGAGGTGGCATCTCTGCTCTCTGCTGATGAGTTCCTGACATTTTGTGGGTGGTGGTTTTTAATGTTCACTGTTAGACTTCTATCAACATGGACCGACTAGGGAGAATAACTGCATCAACACAACTGTCTACCTTAAAACTAGCTGCTTTTAGCAACGCTAGTGTTGCTGGGAATTATTTAGCCAAAAAAACGGAATAGTCCGCCGGAATCCACAAGTTAAATAAAAATAAGTTTCAACTTACTCTGTCGATTGTCTGTAGTCTTGGTCCTTATGCAAAGGGGGGAATGTGAGAAGAAAAAACTATCTAATGGAAAGTAGAATTAAACCGAATTTACAAATGTGGATTTGAATTTAATTTAGCTTCCGGTGGACTATTCCGTTTTTTTCTGCAAGCGAATTCCTAAATACTTACTAAAAGCAGCTACCGTAAAACATTTTGATCAGGCACTTATTTTTTGGCCTTCTCTAAATGTAACCTTTATTTTACCAGGCGGGTCAATTAAGAACAAATGATTCTTTACAATGACGGCCTGGTAAGAGGTAAAAGGCCTCCTGTGGGGCAGGGAGTGGGTATTTAAATCAGGTTTTCTTTCCTTTTGATATTGTTTATTTTAACACAGATTTAGCAGATTTTCAGGCCAACTACCAAGCCTGACACCGAACTAATAATAATAAAAATGTATTGATAGATACATTTCCAATGCTCAATGAGCATGTTATTTGGCTTTCCGTTTGTGTCTCAACTTAGGATACCATACAGTTGGGCTAAATGGTTCTGTCTTCATCCAGGTGCCCTACAGTACCTGAAAATATCCCCCAAGCACATCAAAACACATCTCGGCAGACTTGGAGCAATGCAAATGTGAAAATCCAGGCTAGCTTTCACTTGTCATAAAGAAGACCTTGTTGTCATAGAGATTGTCTTGTTGTCATAGAGATTGCCTTGTTGTCATAGAGATGACCTTGTTGTCAGGATTTCCATACAAGGTTTTTCACTCGTTGTGAATTTGTACCAAAACAATGAATTCCATATATATCCTTCGGTTGACAAATTAAATCAACATTTTTAATCACAAATGTCTTTTTTTTCACCTCCATAAACTTGATTGCCACTGTAAATGTATAATCTGCCTCCTCATTTTATTCACAGATCCTGTATTTCCATACTAGAGGGACATGAAGTCTGACTCCATCCTCAACCTGTGGACCTGCCCTGAGGACGTTGGACACCACCATTGCATCTTCAGCCACACTGATGATTTCCTGTCAGACTGGTTGTCTTTCAACTCCATTCCATGGGCTGACTAACCTGGACATTTACTACACTAGGAATACAATGTTCATCAGACTCTCCACACAGTGGACAGACTACTCTCTGACTGGTTGTGAGGTTCCAGGAAATAGACTCATCTGTTATGAGGGACTGCAAGTTGTGTAACAGAATAATACAGCCAGCTCCTCTTCATTTCTATTCTGTTAGGCCTTCTGACATGTTGGTCTCTGTTGTTAGTCTTTGTTGTGTGCTTCAGTTTTCATCAGGGTGGATGCAGATTTCTAATCCTGATACATTATGGTTGTAAAGACTTCAGGATGTAGCCAGTACATTGATGTCCACACTCTGGATAATATAAAAGTCCTGGGAAAGGGGCCCGCGCTTTTCAGGAGAAGGATAACAGGACCTTGTTCAGAAACAACCCCACAGCCCTTAACCTGGGAGAGGGACCGCGCTTTCAGGAGAAGGATAACAGGACCTTGTCCAGAAACAACCCCCAGCCCAACCTGGGAGAGGGACCGTACTTTCAGGAGAAGGATAACAGGACCTTGTCCAGAAACAACCCCCAGCCCTTAACCTCCAAGGAACTGGTGTACAGGGAGTTTAATACATTATTTGATACAATCAGGGAATTTGAAATACAGTATGGATTACGTTTTGAAAATTCAATGATCATTAAATGTATTTTTGAATTTTTTTCCAAATTTTATTGCACTGTAAGTGTTTGGCAGTTCTCGTGGAAAAGTTGTGGAATTTTTAACGTGTCTTAAGAGTGAAAACCCTGGCAACTTACCCGCTGATAGGCTAGATCGAATAATTTCAGATCATTGAACATTTCGTCTAGTCTTTCAGAGGATACATTTATCTTACTATGCCATAGTCTTTTGAGTTTTACATGAATTCTAGTCTTATCAAAAAACACCACATCCGGCATGAGCGCCAGATTTGTTTTGGGAAAACCTTTTAAATGTAGTAAAACATCCTGCAATTCTACACATTTTGGTTTATGACGTGTTCATAGTCTGATTTGTATTGTATTCTTTGGGTTGGGGGCCCCCTGGAGGTCAGGCAAGTGCCCTGCATGTCCGGCCGGTAATCCGCCTCTGCTCTTATGTCGGGTTCACAAACTTTCTCTGCAAACAACTCCAAACTGACACTAGAAAATGGAGGGGACCCCACTTGGAGAAATTATAATCCCAAATTAACACAGCTTTAGGTACCTCGGGCTGTCCCAACACCAATAATGATACGAAAGCACATTCCAATAGCGTAAAAGACTCTTAATCACTAAGGGCCCGATTCAATCCGATCCGCTTTAGCTAACATCCGCATAGCTGATGTTTTGACGTTGTCGGAGCTACATGGAGTTGCATTAACATATATGCGCCTAAATATTTTTGCTCTGCGACCTGGAAATTTGAATTTTAGGAGAAGGGAAAAAAAAAGAAATCACCCAGATAATTGTTGCGATGATTCCTTCAACTACGGCAGCCCCTGAGTGGAGAACACACTGAGCACAGATTCATGACCGTCATGCTTGCACCATTTACTACAAAGAAAACGTATTGTTATCAACAACAACAACAACACCAACAACAAGCAACAACACTAACAACAACACCAACACCAACAACACCAACACCAACAACAACAACACCAACAACACCAACAACAACACCAACAACAGCAACAACAACAGCAACAGCAACACCAACAACAACAGCAACAACAACAGCAACAGCAACAACACCAACAACAACACCAACAACAACAACAACACCAACAACAACAACACCACCAACAACAACACCAACACCAACAACAACAACACCAACACCAACAACAACAACAACAACACCAACAACAACAACAACAACACCAACACCAACAACAACAACAACAACACCAACAACAACAACAACAACACCAACAACACCACCAACAACACCAACACCAACAACACCACCAACAACACCAACAACAACACCAACAACAACAACAACACCACCAACAACAACAACACCAACAACAGCAACAGCAACAGCAACAACAACAGCAACAACACCAACAACACCAACAACACCAACAACACCAACAACAACACCAACAACAACAGCAACACCAACAACAACAGAAACAACAACAGCAACAACACCAACAACACCAACAACACCAACAACAACAACAACAACACCAACAACAACAACACCAACAACACCACCAACAACAACACCAACACCAACAACACCACCAACAACACCAACACCAACACCAACACCAACAACAACAACAACACCAACAACAACACCAACAACACCAACACCAACAACACCACCAACAACACCAACAACAACACCAACACCAACAACAACACCAACACCAACAGCAACAACATTGTCCTCCTACATTCTTCCTTGTAGAAAAGGTAGAGGCCTGCCTTGTTTACGTGTTCAAACACTGGAATGTGAGATGTAATCTACACCGTGATCAGAATGATATAACTCCTCATTATTTCAGGATTTTTTTTCAATTTGAGCGTAATTATTTCAATATAGTCTAGTTTTGAACTTCTTAACAGGAGCGGGGCGGTTGTGACAATGGTGCAAGAGCAGCTGCTCAACAATTTAAAGGCTCCAATGCAGTCCCACCGCCAAAACATCCGCTATGCGGGTGTCTGCTATTGCTGGCTAACACTTGGAAAACATATGTCGAGTTACAGCAACCTCAGGATCTGATGGGCTCCCAGGGAATGCTCCATGTCCTTACTCTGTGATGATTATTAAATCTAGACCTTAAATGGTTGTATTCCAAACCCACTTGAAGAAAAAACAAGTGTTCTTAATTTGTTTGATAAAGATGACAGTTTTTCCTCAGGGGACCCAAATACTGTATGTCCTTAGCTGTACTCCCATCTAGTCAAAACCAGAACGCACAGAATTAACTTAGATCCTGGTAACTCAGGATGGCTCTGAACACCATAGAAACATTCAGAGGCGCTTCACTCATTGTATCCATAGTGACGGAATGAACTTGCGTAACACTTTTTTCTGTTGCATAGTCCCAAAGAAATGGTTTGTAGATGTTCAATAATTGTCAACATTTCAACTAACTACTTACTAACCCTTACCCTAACCTTTACCCTAACCCTTACCCTAACCCTTATCCTAACCCTTACCCTAACCTTTACCCTAACCCTTACCCTAACCCTTATCCTAACCCTTACCCTAACCTTTATCCTAACCCTTACCCTAACCCTTATCCTAACTCTTACCCTAACCCTTATCCTAACCCTTACCCTTATCCTAACCCTTACCCTAACCTTTACCCTAACCCTTATCCTAACCCTTACCCTAACCCTTATCCTAACCCTAACCTTTTTCCTAACCCTTACCCTAACCCTTACCCTAACCCTTATCCTAACCCTTACCCTAACCCTTATCCTAACCCTTACCTTAACCCTAACCCTTATCCTAACCCTTACCTTAACCCTTATCCTAACCCTAACCCTAACCCTTATCCTAACCCTTACCCTTACCCTTATCCTAACCCTTATCCTAACCCTTACCCTAACCCTTATCCTAACCCTTATCCTAACCCTTATCCTAACCCTTACCTTAACCCTAACCCTTATCCTAACCCTTACCTTAACCCTTATCCTAACCCTAACCCTAACCCTTATCCTAACCCTTACCCTTATCCTAACCCTTATCCTAACCCTAACCCTAACCCTTACCCTAACCCTTACCCTAACCCTTATCCTAACCCTTACCCTAACCCTTACCCTAACCCTTATCCTAACCCTTACCTTAACCCTTACCCTAACCCTTATTCTAACCCTTATCCTAACCCTTATTCTAACCCTTATCCTAACCCTTATCCTAACCCTTATTCTAAACCTAACCGTAAACCTTAGCAAGCAGTTGCTTATCAACAGATAAACTCAGCAACAACAAAAAATGTCACTTTTTCAGGACCCTGTCTTTCAAAGATAATTTGTAAAAATCCAAATAACTTCACAGATCTTCATTGTATAGGGTTTAGACACTGTTTCCCATGCTTGTTCAATGAACCATAAACAATTAATGAACATGCACCTGTGGAACGGTCGTTAAGACACTAACAGACGGTAGGCAATTAAGGTCACAGTTATGAAAACTTAGGACACTAAAAAAGTCACCATTATTAGTCAGTTGTACAACCAAATGCCTTCAACCGAAATGTGTCTTCCGCATTTAACCCAACCCCTCTGAATCAGAGAGGTGCGGGGGGCTGCCTTAATCGACTTCCACGTCTTCGGCGCCCAGGGAACAGTGGGTTAACTGCCTTGTTCAAGGGCAGAACGACAGATTTTTTTCCCTTGTCAGCTCGGGGATTAGAACTTGCAACCCTCCGGTTACAAGTCCAACGCTCTAACCACTAGGCTACCTGCCGCCAAAGAGGCCTTTCTACTGACTCTGAAAAACACCAAAAGAAAGATGCCCAGGGTCCCTGCTCATCTGCATGAACGTGCCTTAGGCATGCTGCAAGGAGGCATGAGGACTGCAGAGGTTGCCAGGGAAATAAATTGCAAAGTCCGTACTGTGAGACGCCTAAGACAGCGCTATAGGGAGACAGGACGGACAGCTGATCGTCCTCGCAGTGACAGACCACGTGTAACAACACCTGCACAGGATCGGTACGTCCGAACATCACACCTGAGGGACAGGTACAGGATGGCAACAACAACTGCCCGAGTTACACCAGGAACGCACAATCCCTCCATCAGTGCTCAGACTGTCCGCAATAGGCTGAGAGAGGCTGGACTGAGGGCTTGTAGGCCTGTTGTAAGGCAAGTCCTCACCAGACATCACCGGCAACTACGTCGCCTATGGCACAAACCCACTGGCAAAAAGTGCTCTTCACTGACGAGTCGCGGTTTTGTCTCACCAGGGGTGATGGTCAGATTCGCGTTTATCGTCGAAGGAATGAGCGTTACACCGAGGCCTGTACTCTGGAGCAGGATTGATTTGGAGGTGGAGGGCCCATCATGGTCTGGGGCGGTGTGTCACAGCATCATCGGACTGAGCTTGTTGTCATTGCAGGCAATATCAACGCTGTGCGTTACAGGGAAGACATCCTCCTCCCTCATGTGGTACCCTTCCTGCAGGCTCATCCTGACATGACCCTTCCAGCATGACAATGCCACCCACCATACTGCTCGTTCTGTGTGTGATTTCCTGCAAGACAGGAATGTCAGTGTTCTGCCATGCCCAGCGAAGAGCCTGGCTCTCAATCCCATTGAGCACGTCTGGGACCTGTTGGATCGGAGGGTGAGGGCTAGGGCCATTCCCCCCAGAAATGTCCGGGAACTTGCAGGTGCCTTGGTGGAAGAGTGGGGTAACATCTCACAGCAAAAACTAGCAAATCTGGTGCAGTCCACGAGGAAGAGATGCACTGCAGTACTTAATGCAGCTGGTGGCCACACCAGATACTGACTGTTACTTTGACCCCCTTTGTTCAGGGACACATTATTCAATTTCTGTTAGTCACATATCTGTGGAACTTGTTCAGTTTATGCCTCAGTTGTTGAATCTTGTTATGTTCATGCAAATATTTACACATGTTAAGTTTGCTGAAAATAAACGCAGTTGACAGTGAGAGGACGTTTCTTTTTTTGCTGAGTGTAGTTTGTTGATAGTATGACCATCTGTAGATCGTCAGTGTGGGGCTATCCATATAAACACCTGAACTTGCTCATACAAGAGAACATGGAAGGCAGGTTGGAATGTTTGACGGCAGGTTGCCGATGTGAGATAGCCTGTTACACACCACAGACATGGGTTCAAATACTATTCAAAATAATTTTAAAATACCATATATCCGTGCATGATTGAGCTTGCCTGTTGCAATGGAACCAATAGAAAAGTCTCAAAAGTGCAAACCCCGCCCACCTCACACTCCAGGCATTCTAAAGCCAAGTAGTATTTTGAACCCAGGTGTTACACACAAATTCCTAAAACCTTAACTAGACAGTATCTCCATAAATTAGGAGCAGTACTTCATGTTCTCTCAGTTAACAAAGAGCAAAGGGGTCTGGCTGAGTGCTGATGTGTGTCTAGAATGCCTGCATGCTGGCTAAACATTAACTTAGATCAAACATTAATTCGGTAAATGATGACTGCCGATTAAACATCCAGGATGTAGTGGAGGTATTTGACGCTTGTCGCACGTCATGTGGAAAGACTTGTTGTTCTGCATGCACACACACACACACGCAAGCAAGCATGCCCAGACACACCATGTATTGTTGTCTTAAGTCCACAACTTAATTGTCCCTTGAGTGTAAATGTAGAGATGTGCCAACACAGCTGCTCACATACACCTTCCACTGATCAGCCTGACCAATATACCACACTCCTAACAGACACTGATCAGCCTGACACCAATATACCACACTGCTAGACACTGATCAGCCTGACACCAATATACCACACTCCTAATAGACAATGATCAGCCTGACACCAATATACCACACTCCTAACAGACACTGATCAGCCTGACACCAATATACCACACTCCTAAAAGACACTGATCAGCCTGACACCAATATACCACACTCCTAATATACACTGATCAGCCTGACATCAATATACCACACTCCTAACAGACACTGATCAGCCTGACACCAATATACCACACTCCTAACAGACACTGATCAGCCTGACACCAATATACCACACTCCTAACAGACACTGATCAGCCTCACACCAATATACCACACTCCTAATAGACAATGATCAGCCTGACACCAATATACCACACTCCTAATATACACTGATCAGCCTGACATCAATATACCACACTCCTAGACACTGATCAGCCTGACACCAATATACCACACTCCTAATATACACTGATCAGCCTCACACCAATATACCACACTCCTAGACACTGATCAGCCTGACACCAATATACCACACTCCTAATAGACACTGATCAGCCTGACACCAATATACTACACTCCCAATAGACACTGATCAGCCTGACACCAATATACCACACTCCTAGACACTGATCAGCCTGACACCAATATACTACACTCCCAATAGACACTGATCAGCCTGACACCAATATACCACACTCCTAGACACTGATCAGCCTTACCAATATACCACACTCCTAACAGACACTGATCAGCCTCACACCAATATACCACACTCCTAATATACACTGATCAGCCTCACACCAATATACCACACTCCTAATAGACACTGATCAGCCTGACACCAATATACAACACTCCTAGACACTGATCAGCCTCACACCAATATACCACACTCCTAATAGACACTGATCAGCCTGACACCAATATACCACACTCCTAGACACTGATCAGCCTGACATCAATATACCACACTCCTAGACACTGATCAGCCTGACACCAATATACCACACTCCTAATAGACACTGATCAGCCTGACACCAATATACCACACTCCTAGACACTGATCAGCCTTACCAATATACCACACTCCTAATAGACACTGATCAGCCTGACACCAATATACCACACTCCTAGACACTGATCAGCCTGACATCAATATACCACACTCCTAGACACTGATCAGCCTGACACCAATATACCACACTCCTAATAGACACTGATCAGCCTGATCAGTGTAGTGTGGTATATTGGTGTGAGGCTGATCAGCCTGACACCAATATACCACACTCCTAATAGACACTGATCAGCCTGACACCAATATACCACACTCCTAATAGACTAGAACACTGCTTGTAACACTTTACAATAAGGCTGCCTTGATAATGGGTTTAGAAAAGGCTTCTAAGGATTTGTATATACACATTGTTGTCATTTGATACTATATGTTCATGTAAAGACAATAATAATGTCCCTTTCTGGGTAGATAAAGTGGTTTCTAACCGTAATCTTACAAATATAGTATTTTAAATCCCTTTTTTCAGTGGCCAGACCAAAAGCGTTTCTCTATTGCCGAAACAAGAAAATCCTTGATTTAAATTGTTGTAGAATACAGGTCAGTGGACACATGATTACAGATGATTGTATCCGAACCAGCAGGAAAATTACATTTTGAGAGTTGGAAGGAGGTGAGTGACGCAGTGGAAATGTCCATTGTATTGAGGCCAGTGTGGAATCTTCACGTTTTTTTGTTGTTCTGAACATGTGTCACGAACGCAATTCTATAATAAAACGGCTACAAATTGTTTATGGTTGTTGGCCCATTTAAAAAAAGATACACACTGGCCTATAGAATACTGAGGGAATACGTTACCATCGTATGCTATACATACTGAAACAACAGACTGGACTGTTTCCTTGCTTTTACATTTTACAACACCTTTGATCAGAACAAACCAGGTCTGAAATCTGTACAGATTTGGGTTTAAGATAGTTTTAATCATGCTTATCTTTACATGCCATTTACATTCCATTTACATAAAAGACTCTCATACCAGTGTTTATACGCTAATATGCTAATGTGGGGTTAATAATTTATTAGACTTATACAGTAGTTCTTTAGATTAAGATTAGAAGACTAAACAAGGAAGAATATGTGCAAAAAAATATGATACGTTATAGTAGACCAGGGATTCACCAGTGTACACAGACGATACATTACATAAGACCAGGGATTCATACATGCTACAATTCCTAGCAGTTATAAACAGCTATAAATATATTAAATAAGAGTTCAAAATAATTTTCCTTCTTTAAAAACATCCATATCCATTCAAAATAACTTCCTCGATGTACTGCACGTTCACTAACATTGGACAACATACAAAACATGTCAAACTTTATCTACAAAATAAACAAATCCAAATTGTTCTTCCAGACATTCACAGAATGTACAGTGTTTAAATAACAATCCCTTTAAGCAGAGTGAGGGCAGTGGAGGTTCTAGACCATTTCAACTGGGGGCAAGCTGGGGCCAGTTGTACTGTTAGAGGGGCCAGTTACATTAGACGTTATCGTTGTCATATCGTTTTCTTCACTTCATTGCAGGCATTAGTAGGCAAAAGACCATGTTCCTCTAGTAAATGTGTGGGTTTAATTAGTGTTCCGCGTTGCCACTGTCTAATAACGGATGTAAAAAAAGACAGATAGCAAAAATTTGTTATGCTAAAATTATTTCATACTCCACATTTAGGGGGGCCACAAGGGGGTCCAAAATTGTTGTCACAGGGGCACTGGCCCCTACTGCCCCAGAACCACCAGTGGAGTGAGGGAACATCATTTGTAGTGGAAACAGTGTCCTGTCATCTTATAAAAGAACATAACTATACTAATATTTACATTTTTTGGGGGGCGATATCGGAGGTGGAACTGCGTTAGAGACGGGTAAATCCACAAGTGGCCCCCTGGCATTATACCTAAAGCGACCACTGCCATTGGCTGCACGGCGTGGCATTAAGAGAAATCCCATGCAAGACTTGTTTACATGTTGGAACACTGGGAATGTGAGATCTACACTTCCATTAGGGCGACAGAAATGTTTGACCGCTCCAATGAAGTTCCACCTCCGACACGGTCAAAACATCAGCTATGTCGGTTTGATCTGATTGAATCTAAGCCTAAGCCCCAAGAATAATTAAACATATTTAATAAATTAAACTAATTTTATCTGAATTCCTGGTGATTTAACAGTCTTTAAAAAAGCTGCCTGTTGGGCCTCCTGTTGCCAAGCCCAGTATGGCAGTACAGGTACAGATACAGGTGTGGTTGTTCCTATGGTTCCAGACTAAAAAGCATGTGCTTGTGTTATGAGTTTACAGGTCTTGGTCTTGGTCACCTGCCTGTCCAGGTGAGGCTGTGTCTACATCGTCTTGGTCACCTGCCTGTCCAGGTGAGGCTGTGTCTATGTAGTCTTGGTCACCTGCCTGTCCAGGTGAGGCTGTGTCTACGTAGTCTTGGTCACCTGCCTGTCCAGGTGAGGCTGTGTCTACGTAGTCTTGGTCACCTGCCTGTCCAGGTGAGGCTGTGTCTACATCGTCTTGGTCACCTGCCTGTTTAGGTGAGACTGTGTCTACATCGTCTTGGTCACCTGCCTGTCCAGGTGAGGCTGTGTCTACGTAGTCTTGGTCACCTGCCTGTCCAGGTGAGGCTGTGTCTACATCGTCTTGGTCACCTGCCTGTTTAGGTGAGGCTGTGTCTACGTAGTCTTGGTCACCTGCCTGTCCAGGTGAGGCTGTGTCTATGTAGTCTTGGTCACCTGCCTGTCCAGGTGAGGCTGTGTCTATGTAGTCTTGGTCACCTGCCTGTCCAGGTGAGGCTGTGTCTATGTAGTCTTGGTCACCTGCCTGTCCAGGTGAGGCTGTGTCTACATCGTCTTGGTCACCTGCCTGTTCAGGTGAGGCTGTGTCTACGTCCCAAATGGCAACCTATTCCATATATGGTGCTCTACTCTTGACCAGAGCCGGTCAAACGTTGTGCACTAAATTGGGCAGGGGTTCTCAATTTCTTTTGGAGCCGGGGACTCCTTTTGTTATCAGGGACCCCCTCATAATCAGAACACAACTCGAGTGAGATAAAAATAGCATACAAGGGGGATAATTGTGAATATAAGCAACCATTCAAATTTAAACAATTTCTCAGGCTCAAAATGCGTATCAGCCAATTAACATTGCCGATTTACCTGCATGTGACAACGCTAAATATCAGTTGGTCCCATCAGATAACATGCCACACGTTAGCCCTATGCTAACCTCCTTGGTAGGTGGCAATGATTATATCCTAGAACAAATGATTCATCAGCTTATCAAAGATCTTAGACTTTATATCCACCAACCAATGGCATTTCTTAAAATAGGTCAACCTTGGTCACTGGAGGGATATTTTAAAACCTACAAATTCAGGTTTACTTTTGTTCCGTTGGTCCGTAACAAAATGTCGAGAGCCAATATTGCACTGTTGTATCCTTGACTAGGCTTCTAGCTACTAGCTACTAGCTACTAGCTACTAGGCTTCTAGCTACTAGGCTACTAGCTACTAGGCTACTAGCTACTAGGCTACTAAGCTACTAGCTAACGTTTTCACTATATGACAAAAGTCCATGTTTTTGTTAATCTGTTTCACACACATCCATATACTTTTATGGAAAGTTTATCATACATTGTAAAAATAATAGCAGTCAAATAGCAGTCCTGTAGGCTACTGTCATCACCATTGTTTCTAAGTGGCACACTGATAAAGTGGTTGACTTGAAATCAATAGTGCACTTTAACCATGGGTTCGAGTCCCCCTCGCATCAAGCTTTTTAGTTGAGGAAAAAAAAACTGTTCACTGCCGGTCCTTGACGCTCAATTCAAATATGCACGGTCACGAAGTCGATGTATATAATAACTCATAGCCTATAAAACGCTGTAGGCCTACATGTAAGTGTAGCCTACACATGAATACAGCCTACTAATGATAGCCTACACTATCGTCTCCTAGCCAGGAGAGAGCGTAATCACTCCCTGGGTAGGCTCCACCAGGCGTTCACCTCGGCGGCCTGGAAGCCGAGGCTACAGTATATATGGAATACAGCCTACTAACGATAGCCTACACTAATGTCTCCTAGCCAGGAGAGGGCGTAATCACTCCCTGGGTAGGCTCCACCAGGCGTTCACCTCGGCGGCCTGGAAGCCGAGGCTACAGTACATAAGTAATAGGACCATGTTAGTTAACGGGGTTCATTATGAATTGAGATGTACCATACAATGTCCCACATTCATTAGCAGGTTATAACACAAGGAGTACATTATCTGATGTGAATACATGTAGCTGTGTTGATTGGAGTTCCTATAGTAGCTAGCCTACAGAAAAAAGGTGAATCAGAGAATTAAGATGACGTTGTCAAATATAACTAAATTCCCCATCAGATAGATTCACGGCCCAGACTGTCTGTTCCAGTCCTTCCGGACTCGCAATTAAAACTTCTTTAAAAATAACTTCAATACTGCCATCTGTAGGACGATAACGAGAGTGCAAACCTATAGTCAATCCCACTGTACACTTGGTCATGCTCATCCTCCTCGAGTCAAATAACGTATAGCCTTAAGTGACAAAGCAGATGATTAGGAAAAAATTCGTATAAAACGTTGTAGGGCTACATTTAGGTGTACACGTCTATGTAATACAGCCTATGCAATATGATTATTAGGCAATAGCAATGTGTTGTCTGCAAGGCTTAAAAGAGGTAGCTGTTTTTTTTTTTTATTCAATTCTCAGTCTTCATTTCCAGACCTTTTACCAGGATATAATTAGTGTCACCTGGTGAGGTTAGCATGGGGCCAACGTGTGCCATTTTATCTGGGACCCAGCTACAATTTAGCGTTCTGTCACGTTGCAAGTAAATCAAACGATTTTAAAATTTGCCGATATGCCGGAGGAAACTGTTTGCATTTAAAATGGTTGTTTATGTTCACCAAGTATGGCCCCAAGGAGTTTTACTATGACTTTGGCAGTGCATAGCCCTGGCGAACCAAGTCTTAAGCCCTGGGAAGGAACATTTTTAAGGCCCGCCACTTGGCATCGGAGAGAAAAATGTTGCAGATAAATGTATTATTTTTTTTCCATCAATAATTCTACACATTTTGTCATGAGGCAGAGAGATGTTTTGTTGTCGGGTAATAATTAAGTACGTTACTGTGATTGTTTCAAATAAAATGGTCAAAAAGAAACAAAAATGGCTTCTTAGCAAAGAGCGATTTATAAAGCAAGAATTTAGCTAGGACTGTCAGGGAGTGGTCACAGTGGGGAGGGGAAAACTGAAAACGAGCTGTTATTGGCAGACAGATTTGAAACTCTCTTTCTTATTGGCTGCGAAAGGGGATGGTGCCGTTTTACTGGCTCCTAACCAACTGTGCTATTTTGTTCGTTCTTTCGCGTTGTTTGTAACTTATTCTTTTTTTTTTTTTAAACTTCTTTTGTATATAATGTTGCTGCTACCGGCTCTTATGAAAATAACTTCTGGACATCAGAACTGCGATTACTCCAGTCACCCAAGTCATAGACTGTTCTCTCTGCTACCGCACGGCAATCGGTACCGGAGCGCCCCTCCATTTGTTTTGTACACTGCTGCTACTTACTGTTTATTATCTACTCATAGTCACTTCACCCCTATCTACACATACAAATTACCTTGACTAACCTGTACCCCCGCATATTGACTCGGTACCGGTACCTCCTGTATATAGTCTCGTTATTGTTTATTTTATTGTGTTACTTTTTTTTTATCATGTTTTACTTTAGATAATTTGGTAAATATTTTCTTTACTCTTTCTTGCACTGCACTGTTGGTTAAGGGCTGGTCAGTAAGCGTTTCACGGTGAGGTCTACACCTGTTGTTTTCGGCGCATGTGACAAATAAAGTGTGATTTGATTTGATGAATTAATTTACCGCCTGGTGATGTCACCATGGAAGGCCAAAACTCCATCCCACCAAAACCGGATGAAATTTCAGGTCTTTTCAAACAGCTCTTACACTAAAAGGGCATTATCTACATTTTCACAGTATTACTCCAACCTCATATATAAAACATAGGAAAATCACATTTTTGACTGCACTAGGCCTTTCAAGAACATAAATTGTAGGTTAATAGTATAACATTGTATTACACACCATAAACGTATTCCACAGATCCATATGCAAAAATTTGTGTTTAACCTGTTGTTGTTAGTAATATTCATAAGATTTTTTTTTTTTTTAAATATTTTTTTTAAATATATATTTTGAGATGTGGCCGCGGACTCCGTGGCAGTACCTCCGTGGACCCCACTTTGAGAACCCCTGAAATAGGGTGCCATTTCGAATGTAGGCTGTGTGAGTTTCTACAGGCTGTGTGAGTTTCTACAGGCTGTGTGAGTTTCTACAGGCTGTGTGAGTTTCTAATGGCTGTGTGAGTTTCTACAGGCTGTGTGAATTTCTACAGGCTGTGTGAGTTTCTACAGGCTGTGTGAGTTTCTACAGGCTGTGTGAGTTTCTACTGGCTGTGTGAGTTTCTACAGGCTGTGTGAGTTTCTACAGGCTGTGTGAGTTTCTACAGGCTGTGTGAGTTTCTACAGGCTGTGTGAATTTCTACAAGCTGTGTGAATTTCTACAGGCTGTGTGAGTTTCTACAGGCTGTGTGAGTTTCTACAGGCTGTGTGAGTTTCTACTGGCTGTGTGAGTTTCTACAGGCTGTGTGAGTTTCTACAGGCTGTGTGAATTTCTACAAGCTGTGTGAGTTTCTACAGGCTGTGTGAGTTTCTACAGGCTGTGTGAGTTTCTACAGGCTGTGTGAGTTTCTACAGGCTGTGTGAATTTCTACAGGCTGTGTGAGTTTCTACAGGCTGTGTGAGTTTCTACAAGCTGTGTGAGTTTCTACTGGCTGTGTGAGTTTCTACTGGCTGTGTGAGTTTCTACTGGCTGTGTGAGTTTCTACAGGCTGTGTGAGTTTCTACAAGCTGTGTGAGTTTCTACTGGCTGTGTGAGTTTCTACAGGCTGTGTGAGTTTCTACAAGCTGTGTGAGTTTCTACAGGCTGTGTGAGTTTCTACAGGCTGTGTGAATTTCTACTGGCTGTGTGAGTTTCTACAGGCTGTGTGAATTTCTACAGGCTGTGTGAGTTTCTACTGGCTGTGTGAGTTTCTACAGGCTGTGTGAGTTTCTACAGGCTGTGTGAGTTTCTACAGGCTGTGTGAGTTTCTACAGGCTGTGTGAATTTCTACAAGCTGTGTGAATTTCTACAGGCTGTGTGAATTTCTACAAGCTGTGTGAGTTTCTACAGGCTGTGTGAGTTTCTACAGGCTGTGTGAGTTTCTACAGGCTGTGTGAGTTTCTACAGGCTGTGTGAGTTTCTACAGGCTGTGTGAGTTTCTACAGGCTGTGTGAGTTTCTACAAGCTGTGTGAGTTTCTACAGGCGTTTCAGGACCCGCTGAGTCTGTGCCATACAGCCACCACCTTCTCGGGGTGAGACATGCTGTCCCTCCACTGCTCTGCTGCTTCCTGTGTTGGGCTGTCGAAGCCAAGGCAAACCTGCAGAAACATTTATGTTGTTATGTAACTGGCCTAATCTTAGAACGCAAACACTCCACGTGGTTATGGGTGTGTGTGTGTGTGTGACAGCGAGATAGGCCGAGTGTTTGTGTGACATGGATTGTGGCAAGAAGAAGAAAGTCATACGGATACAGTACGTTAAGCCATTATCACCTGTCCGAGGTAGTGTTTCCGTCTGACAGAGCGGCGGCTGTAGAGTTTGACTGACAGCAGGAAGCTCTGGTCCAGAGCTAAGGGGAAGTAGAAAGACTCCGTCCAGGTCAGCTGACCTGCGGAGGACTTCAGGGCGTGAGTCTTCTTCTTCATCACCACCCTGCCCATCTGCTGCATCTCCATCTTCACAAAGAACGCTGTTGTTTCACAGACAAGGAAGGCGGGGAAAACACACACACACACACACACACACACACACACACACACACACACCACACACACACACACACACACACACACACACACACACACACAAGCAAAATGGTTTCTCACGTACCAGACGGGATTGGTAAGGATGGCCACTCTAGACTACTCCTCATTCAAATCATTTCAAATATTTTCTAAGAACGAGATCCAGAACCTGGGTTCAAATACTTTTAGATATATTTCTAAAACATTCAGGATTTTTTGGCTGTAGCCAACCCGGGGTGCCTGTTCTATTGGTTCCATTGCAACAGGCAAGTTCAATCGAGCACAGCTAAAAAAAAAAAAATCAAATAATATTTTGAACCCTGGTCTGGTCAGGTGAAGTAGACACCTACCCTGCCTGAGTGGAGCAGGGAGATTCTGGGCAGCGAGGACCTGCAGTTGGATGCGTCCGTTAACAGGCTGGAAACAGGTGGCCAAGTGCAGCTCAGCGTGACACACCTGGAGAAAGACGGAGGAAGAAGAGGAGAACGTCAGACACTGGAGACTGGACACATTTCTACAGTTTCAAATATTTCCTACCAACAACCTCATGTTGCTAAACACACAGGTGCCATCCCAAATGCCTGTACTTGGTTAGGTAGCTAACGCGGCGTGACAACAACGTGATTTGGAGGTATGGTAACGCGAGACTAGGTAGCGGCGTAACAACGTGATTTCGAGGTATGGTAACGCGAGACTAGGTAGATAAAGTACTTACTGCTTCTGTGTCAAATCATCAAATCAAATGTTATTGGTCACATACACATGGTTATCAGATGTTAATGCGAGTGTAGCGAAATACTTGTGCAAGGACTCGAAGCGAGGTGACCATCTCTGTCAGAGCCATCTTGCGTTGTGGATTAGTTTGAAGGAGTACCAAGTTGAGGAAGATAGTGAAAATACCACATGGACATTTTTAGGAGTTAACCGAAAGGAATTGAATGTTCTTTGCTTGTTTGTGCTGTCTTTGTGTACCATAAAGGGGTAGACTAAACCATATGGTCTAGCAACATGTGCTGTTTGATGTCTCTTTTCTAGGAAAGCATAATGATGATTTGTGTCTGACTTCTGGACCACAGAATGTCCTCTCCCTCTCTCCGTCCCTCCTGAGGTTTGACCTACCGCTGACTTCTGGACCGCAGAAACAGAACAGCCCCCATTTATAATGTCATTTCCCCACATACTGACCCATTATCTGAAAAGGAAGGCCCTTTTCTGTTTCAGCATGACAATGCCCCCCCTGTGCACAAAGCGAGGCCCATACAGAAATGGTTTGTTGAGATTGGTGTGGAAGAGCCCTGACCTCAACTCCATCGAACACCTTTGGGCTGAATTGGAACGCCGACTGCGAGCCAGGCCTAATCGCCCAACCTCAGTGCCCAACCTCACTAATGCTCTTGTGGCTGAACATGTCCCAAAATCTAGCGGAAAGCCTTCCTAGAAGAGTGGAGGCTGTTATAGCAGCAAAAGGGGGGGGGACCAACTCCATATTAATGTCCATGATTTTGGAATGAGACGTTCGACAAGCAGGTGTCCACATACCTTGACGTTGTGTGTCTGTAAACTTTCTCACTCGTCATTATTCACGATTCATTCAGGACTATCCGTAACCATGGTAACATCCTCATTAATGTAGAAGTGTTTAGAAACAAATAAATAAAAGTGACACCAAAATTATACAATAGTTTAGTTACCATTCATTTCTACTGGGCAATTTAAAACAAATCTGAAACACAACCAAAACAACAGCAAATGAATCCCAACAAATTTACGTAATCCTTGCGTACTATGAATATGGGACAAAATACTTAACTTTTGACTACTTTAATACACATAAGTGAATTTGTCCCGATACTCGTCCCCTAAAATGGGTGGACCTTGGACAAAAAAATGCTTTAATTTATAAACGGTTCACCCAACATGGATGACAATACCCTCAAATTAAAGCTGACAGTCTGCAATTTAAGCTCATAGTCATTGTATCATTTCAAATCCAAAGTGCTGGAGTACAGAGACAAAACAACAACAGATGTGTCACTGCCCCAATACTTTTGGAGCTCACTGTATATATATATATATATTTTTTTTTATTTCACCTTTATTTAACCAGGTAGGCGAGTTGAGAACAAGTTCTCATTTACAACTGCGACCTGGCCAAGATATGTCCTGTAAATATGTGTCATCACAACATTAAACACAATCATAACCGTATGTATCCCTAGAAAATACACATTATTTGTTTAAGCATAGTCTTTAAAACACAATCATAAATTGATTCATGAGTACAAAGCTCAGGTCGCTCAGGCTTCAGAATCACATGATGACTGCATCCCAAATGGCACCCTATTTCCTATTTAGTGCACTACTGTTGTCCAGGTTCCATAGGGCTTTGGTCAAAAGTAGTGCACTAAATTTCATTTGATTTAACCCTTATTTTACCAGGCAAGTTGACTGAGAACACATTCTCATTTACAGCAACGACCTGGGGAATAGTTACAGGGGAGAGGAGGTGGTGATGAATGAGCCAGTTGTAAACTGGGGATGATTAGGTGACCGTGATGGTATGAAGACCAGATTGGGAATGTAGCCAGGACACCGTTGTTAACTCCACTCCTCCTTTAATAAGTGCCATGGGATCTTAAGTGGCCAAAGAGAGTCAGGACACCCGTTTCACGTACCATCTGAAAGACGACACCCTACACAGGGCAATGTCCCCAATCACTGCCCTGGGGCATTGGGATATTTGTATATATATTTTTTAAATACGGAACAGGTTGCCATTTGGTATACAACCAATATTGCAACAGAGACTGGGCTCTTACTTAACATTAGCATGACATTCTTATTGCCAAGTGACCCATTTCTCCTGCTTCTCTTTTCAGCAGACAGCTACTGCTTTTCAGCCAGGAGCATGACCCGTTTCAGCCACAAGACGGACATGTTAAGGCCTGACAACAACAATATGTAGAAGGACATTTCCTGTTACGGTAAGTACAGCCCATAACCTTTCTTAAACTTCCTGGACTGTGTATACAGGTGTAGAATCTTCATTTGATCACCCTTGTTGCAGTGCAAAATGTCCTGCAATGCAGGACATGTAAAACGTGCAGTGTATTTGAGGTTTAAAAAGGTTTCTGAAGTTTGTAATTTCCACTTTGAAATTTCAGATGTGATTTTCTCTTAAGAAAACGGTATCAACCCCTACAAAAAAAATGTCAATTCATTATAATCCACATTTCCTGTTGCAGCATGATTATTTTCCTGATGCATCTCAAATTAACTGGCTCAAATTAACATCCTACATCTGTACCACAGACGCCTATAATATACATTAAAAACCTTTCACATTATTAGACAAGGCTGTTTCTAAAGAATATTATTACATCCATTGCTTCTAACCATTTCTAAATTACCTGACTTACAGTGCTACTGCCTATAGCCTCCATCAACAACTCTCCACATAATGAGCCTATAACCTCCATCAACAACTCTCCACATAATGAGCCTTTAAACTCCATCAACAACTCTCCACATAATGAGCCTATAACCTCCATCAACAACTCTCCACATAATGAGCCTATAGCCTCCATCAACAACTCTCCACATAATGAGCCTATAACCTCCATCAACAACTCTCCACATAATGAGCCTATAGCCTCCATCAACAACTCTCCACATAATGAGCCTGTAGCCTCCATCAACAACTCTCCACATAATGAGCCTATAACCTCCATCAACAACTCTCCACATAATGAGCCTATAACCTCCATCAACAACTCTCCACATAATAAGCCTATAACCTCCATTTACAACTCTCCACATAATGAGCCTATAGCCTCCATCAACAACTCTCCACATAATGAGCCTATAGCCTCCATCAACAACTCTCCACATAATGAGCCTATAACCTCCATCAACAACTCTCCACATAATGAGCCTATAACCTCCATCAACAACTCTCCACATAATGAGCCTATAGCCTCCATCAACAACTCTCCACATAATGAGCCTATAGCCTCCATCAACAACTCTCCACATAATGAGCCTATAACCTCCATCAACAACTCTCCACATAATGAGCCTATAGCCTCCATCAACAACTCTCCACACAATGAGCCTATAGCCTCCATCAACAACTCTCCACATAATGATCCTTTAACCTCCATCAACAACTCTCCACATAATGAGCCTATAACCTCCAACAACAACTCTCCACATAATGAGCCTATAACCTCCAACAACAACTCTCCACATAATGAGCCTATAACCTCCAACAACAACTCTCCACATAATGAGCCTATAACCTCCATCAACAACTCTCCACATAATGAGCCTATAGCCTCCATCAACAACTCTCCACATAATGAGCCTATAACCTCCATCAACAACTCTCCACATAATGAGCCTATAATCTCCATCAATAACTCTCCACATAATGAGCCTATAGCCTCCATCAACAACTCTCCACATAATGAGCCTATAACCTCCATCAACAACTCTCCACATAATGAGCCTATAACCTCCATCAACAACTCTCCACATAATGAGCCTTTAACCTCCATCAACAACTCTCCACATAATGAGCCTATAACCTCCATCAACAACTCTCCACATAATGAGCCTATAGCCTCCATCAACAACTCTCCACATAATGAGCCTGTAGCCTCCATCAACAACTCTCCACATAATGAGCCTATAACCTCCATCAACAACTCTCCACATAATGAGCCTATAACCTCCATCAACAACTCTCCACATAATAAGCCTATAACCTCCATTTACAACTCTCCACATAATGAGCCTATAGCCTCCATCAACAACTCTCCACATAATGAGCCTATAGCCTCCATCAACAACTCTCCACATAATGAGCCTATAACCTCCATCAACAACTCTCCACATAATGAGCCTATAACCTCCATCAACAACTCTCCACATAATGAGCCTATAGCCTCCATCAACAACTCTCCACATAATGAGCCTATATCCTCCATCAACAACTCTCCACATAATGAGCCTATAACCTCCATCAACAACTCTCCACATAATGAGCCTATAGCCTCCATCAACAACTCTCCACACAATGAGCCTATAGCCTCCATCAACAACTCTCCACATAATGATCCTTTAACCTCCATCAACAACTCTCCACATAATGAGCCTATAACCTCCAACAACAACTCTCCACATAATGAGCCTATAACCTCCAACAACAACTCTCCACATAATGAGCCTATAACCTCCATCAACAACTCTCCACATAATGAGCCTATAACCTCCATCAACAACTCTCCACATAATGAGCCTATAGCCTCCATCAACAACTCTCCACATAATGAGCCTATAACCTCCATCAACAACTCTCCACATAATGAGCCTATAATCTCCATCAATAACTCTCCACATAATGAGCCTATAGCCTCCATCAACAACTCTCCACATAATGAGCCTATAACCTCCATCAACAACTCTCCACATAATGAGCCTATAACCTCCATCAACAACTCTCCACATAATGAGCCTTTAACCTCCATCAACAACTCTCCACATAATAAGCCTTTAACCTCCATCAACAACTCTCCACATAATGAGCCTATAACCTCCATCAATAACTCTCCACATAATGAGCCTATAGCCTCCATCAACAACTCTCCACATAATGAGCCTATAACCTCCATCAACAACTCTCCACATAATGAGCCTATAACCTCCATCAACAACTCTCCACATAATAAGCCTTTAACCTCCATCAACAACTCTCCACATAATGAGCCTATAACCTCCATCAACAACTCTCCACATAATGAGCCTATAGCCTCCATCAACAACTCTCCACATAATGAGCCTATAACCTCCATCAACAACTCTCCACATAATGAGCCTATAACCTCCATCAATAACTCTCCACATAATGAGCCTATAGCCTCCATCAACAACTCTCCACATAATGAGCCTATAACCTCCATCAACAACTCTCCACATAATGAGCCTATAACCTCCATCAACAACTCTCCACATAATGAGCCTATAACCTCCATCAACAACTCTCCACATAATGAGCCTATAACCTCCATCAACAACTCTCCACATAATAAGCCTTTAACCTCCATCAACAACTCTCCACATAATGAGCCTTTAACCTCCATCAACAACTCTCCACATAATGAGCCTATAACCTCCATCAACAACTCTCCACATAATAAGCCTTTAACCTCCATCAACAACTCTCCACATAATGAGCCTATAACCTCCATCAACAACTCTCCACATAATGAGCCTTTAACCTCCATCAACAACTCTCCACATAATAAGCCTTTAACCTCCATCAACAACTCTCCACATAATGAGCCTATAACCTCCATCAACAACTCTCCACATAATGAGCCTTTAACCTCCATCAACAACTCTCCACATAATGAGCCTTTAACCTCCATCAACAACTCTCCACATAATGAGCCTATAACCTCCATCAACAACTCTCCACATAATAAGCCTATAGCCTCCATCAACAACTCTCCACATAATGAGCCTTTAACCTCCATCAACAACTCTCCACATAATGAGCCTATAGCCTCCATCAACAACTCTCCACATAATGAGCCTACATAAAGACTTTTTCTAAAGATGCATGTATTGCATCCACTGTTTAAAGTACACACTCTTCATAGGATGGGTTAGTCTATTTCAGAAAGGAAGCTCTTATGTATGACTCTGTCTACGGCCTGTGTTATCTAAGGGCTTGGTTGGGTGCCTTAAGAAACTGCAAATAAGCCAGTGCGTCACAGTTGGGCAGTAAAAGGAATAAAGAAAGCAACAGCTGGGACCAGGACGATATTCTCAGCGGACACGTTGGTGTTCAGAGGGATACTCCCAGAGGACAGGGTAGTGTTCAGAGGGATACTCCCAGAGGACAGGGTAGTGTTCAGAGGGATACTCCCAGAGGACAGGGTGGTGTTCAGAGGGATACTCCCAGAGGAACAGGGTAGTGTTCAGCAGAATACTCCCAGAGGACAGGGTAGTGTTCAGAGGGATACTCGTAGAGGACAGGGTAGTGTTCAACAGAATACTCCCAGAGGACAGGGTGGACATCCACAAAATTATTCATTCATTCAAGGTTTACGTCCATTCGATAGAGTATTACGTCAGAAAAACAAATGGTCCAAACCCCATGTCTCTACAGACGTTTTATTCTGAGAATTGCGGATATTTATATTGAAGGCATTCCAGCAGTGGTCCCTGCTCAATAAACTCTGTTTAGCTGCTCCGAGGCAGAACAGCGCTAACTTCCAACGTCCACTGACAAGCTAACTAGTGGCTGCAGGTTCCTGAGTGAAAAACTTTTACATATTCTTTACAGTTAAGAGTTTTATTCTAAAATTGAGTAAATAGTTTTTTCAATCAATCTACACACAATACCCCATAAACAGGTTTTTAGAAATGTTTGCAAATTTATTTCTAAATAATAAATAAATGAAATATCACATTTACGTAAGTATTCAGACCCTTTACTCAGTACTTTGGGGCGGCAGGGTCGCCTAGTGGTTAGAGCGTTGGACTAGTAACCGAAAGGGTTGCAAGTTCAAATCCCCGAGCTGACAAGGTACAAATCTGTTGTTCTGCCCCTGAACAGGCAGTTAACCCACTGTTCCTAGGCCGTCATTGAAAATAAGGATTTGTTCTTAACTGACTTGCCTAGTTAAAAAAAATAAAAACACTTTGTTGAAGCACCTTTGGCAGCGATTACAGCCTGAAGTCTTCTTGGGTATGACGCTACAAGCTTGGCACACCTGTATTTGGGGAGTTTCTCCCATTCTTCTCTGCAGATCCTCTCAAGCTCTGTCAGGTTGGATAGGGAGCGTCGCTGCACAGCTATTTCAGGGGTCTCCAGAGATGTTAGATCGGGTTCAAGTCCAGACTTTTCCCGAAGCCACTCCTGCATTGTCTTGGCTGTGTGCTTAGGGTCATTGTGCTGTTGGAAGTAGGGCTGGGCGATATGGCCAAAATATTATATCACGGACGGTATTTTACGGTATTTTTAGTTTTTGAATAATAAAAGTTCTACATTTGCTTTTATGAGTAGTGAGTGATCGTAGGGTGGCAACACATACATTCTAAGTGATTTTAATGAGTATTTCTCCATTCTGAATGGTTTATTCTGTTCAATTCAACTTCAACCAAAATACATTTCAGCACTTTGATCATTTCTGCATTTCCTGCACTCAATTGCAGTGGTGGAAAAAGTACCCAATTGTCATACTTGAGGAAAAGTCAAGAGACCTTAATAGAAAATTACTCAAGTAAAAGTGAAAGTCACCCAGTAAAATACTACTTGAGTAAAAGTCTAAAAGTATTTGGTTTTAAATATACTTAAATATCAAAAGGAAATGTAATTGATAAAATATACTTAAGTATCAAAAGTAAAAGTATAAATAATTTCAAATTCCTTACCTGAAGCAAACCAGATGGCACCATTTTCTAGTTTTTTTAATTGACGGATAGCCAGGGGCACACTTTAACAACTCAGACATAATTTACAAACAAAGCATGTGTGTTTAGTGAGTCCTCCATATCAGAGGCAGTAGGGAGGACCAGGGATGTTCTCTTGACAAGTGCGTGAATTGGACCATTTTCCTGTCCTGCTAAGCATTCAAAATGTAACGAGTGCTTTTAGGTGTCAGGAAACATTTATGGAGTAAAAAGCACAGTATTTTCTTTAGGAATGTAGTGAAGTAAAAGTAGTCAAAAATAAAAGTACAGAAACTAAAAAAAACTACTTAAGTACTTGAAAGTATTTTTACTTAAGTACTTTACACCACTGCTCAATGGAGATAATTTCCACACTGCCACGTAGGGCTGCACGATATGGGCAAATAATCTAAGACTTATTTTTAACCAAATGTTGCAATTGCTATTTGACTTGTGAATTAGAGCAAAACTGTTGGAATCATGGAAATGGAATGACTATTCTAATTCTATAGTTAGAATATAATAGTGGGCGCTTTAGATACAGTGTTGTTTGAGATGACAACCAATTAAAATGCTAGGGAGGAGTTATTGTGACAGGGTAGGAACTAAAGTGTTGATAAGTGTTTCCTGCATATTCCTCTTGGATTTAGAAGATACAAACAACACGCTGATTTAGGTCTACACCATCACTGGTATTATCAGGCTGATTTAGGTCTACACCATCACTGGTATTATCAGGCTGATTTAGGTCTACACCATCACTGGTATTATCAGGCTGATTTAGGTCTACACCGTCACTGGTATTATCAGGCTGATTTAGGTCTACACCATCACTGGTATTATCAGGCTTATTTAGGTCTACACCATCACTGGTATTATCAGGCTGATTTAGGTCTACACCGTCACTGGTATTATCAGGCTGATTTAGGTCTACACCATCACTGGTATTATCAGGCTGATTTAGGTCTACACCATCACTGGTATTATCAGGCTGATTTAGGTCTACACCATCACTGGTATTATCAGGCTGATTTAGGTCTACACCATCACTGGTATTATCAGGCTGATTTAGGTCTACACCATCACTGGTATTATCAGGCTGATTTAGGTCTACACCGTCACTGGTATTATCAGGCTGATTTAGGTCTACACCGTCACTGGTATTATCAGGCTGATTTAGGTCTACACCGTCACTGGTATTATCAGGCTGATTTAGGTCTACACCGTCACTGGTATTATCAGGCTGATTTAGGTCTACACCATCACTGGTATTATCAGGCTGATTTAGGTCTACACCATCACTGGTATTATCAGGCTGATTTAGGTCTACACCGTCACTGGTATTATCAGGCTGATTTAGGTCTACACCATCACTGGTATTATCAGGCTGATTTAGGTCTACACCATCACTGGTATTATCAGGCTGATTTAGCTAGCTACGTTTGCTCTTACTCTAGCTAGCTAGCTATTAGCATTAGCAGCTAACAATTATCGTCTCACAAGATTTCAGAACAACTTGCTAAGAAAAGATAAACTAGCTGTTTGCAGATGTAAGAAACACAAACTACTAGTGTCATTCTAGAACGCTAGTGGATTTATATGAAGAAGCAAAGTGGAAACAGCATCGTTGTCATCAACAGTGTTGCATGTGCTGCATTGACCAGGCAGACTGAATGCAGGTGTCTCGTGGTTGAGGAGCATCAAATGCGCTCCTTGAGTGACAGGGTGGGACTAGGTCTGTGTGGAAAGTGGCACGGAGAGAAAGAGCGGAGAGAGAGACGACTCAAGTAGCGAAGTAAACTATAAAAAATGGACATTACACACGGCGTATCACATTTAACAAACCAAACATTCAAATACCGATACAGAAGGTAAAGCCCTAGTTGGAAGGTGAACCTTCACCTCAGTCTGAGCACTCTGGAGCAGGTTTTCATCAAGGATCTCTCTGTACTTTGCTTTGTTCATCTTTCCCTCGATCTTGACTAGTCTCTCAGTCCCTGCTGCTAAAAAACATCCCTACAGCATGATGCTGCCACCACCATGCTTCACGGTGGTGCCAGGTTTCCTCCAGACATGACGCTTGGCATTCAGGCCAAAGAGTTAAATCTTGGTTTCATCAGAGCAGAGAATCTTGTTTCTCATGGTCTGAGAGTCCTTTAGGTGCCTTTTTGCAAACTCCAAGCGGGCTGTCATGTGCCTTTTACTGAGGAGTGGCTTCTGTCTGGCCACTCTACCATGAAGGCCTGCTTGGTGAAGTGCTGCAGAGATGGTTGTCCTTCTGGAAGGTTCTCCCATCTCCACAGAGGAACTCTGGAGCTCTGTCAGAGTGACTACTGGGTTCTTGGTCACCTCCCTGACCCATTTTTACACGCTTTGGTATGACTCGTTCGGGGATCAAACTCCACAAATTTCCAATCTCAGGGCGGACACTCTAACCACAAGGCCACTGAGTTGGAATGGACTTTCTAGTCATTCTATTTCTATGCTGTACAACTCTATACTCACAGTGGTCTTGGAAGGGGGGCTGAGCTCCATCCAGTGCTGTGTCTCCTCAGGGCCCAGCTGTCTGAGGGAGAGGACACACTCTGCCACCGTCCTCTTCCTAGGGTGGTGGGTCTGCAGCCGGAATACCAGAGCACAGCAACGCAGCTGCTGCAGCCGCAACGTAAACACAAAGGTCTCCATGAAGACTGTGTCCTAGGAGGAGGGAAGGAGGGAGGGAGCAGAGATAGAAGATTAGAATCGTACTCCACTCTGACTAGTATCTGGTAGATTAGGCCACTCTGACTAGTACCTGGTAGACTAGGAGTAGGTAGTATGTTATCAGAGAGGATCACATTGTTTCTTCACTTACTTACTTGTAGATCCTAGCGGAGCAAAAACTATAAACAGTGCACTTTATTTTCTGCCACTAACTCTTCAGGCCTGCAACAGCTCAACAACAGAAACACTGCGCTAGACAAGAGGCTAAACTATCAGTGAGAACTAAAAGCCAGTGACGTGGTCAAGGAATATAAGAGCTCAGAGGAGATCTCTCTCTCTATCTATCTATTTTCCTTGGTCACATCTGGGCTTGTTTCCACAAAGTATCTTAGAGAATGAGTGCTGATCTAGGATCTGTCCATAAAGTCTGATTCATTATGATCCTAGATCAGCACTCCTACTCAGAGACGCTTTGTGGATTACAGGCCCAGGTCAGAAAAATGTAATGCCCAGGGGGAAAGGATGGAAGGACATTAGTTGCCAGAGAGAATAACTTTTACTTTCTCCCAAACATACATTTCCTCTCTATCAAACAGAAGGCCAATGTCTAAGATGTGAGGATGCTGGGTAGCTAGAACTGCTGCTTGGATGTGAAGCTATCAGGTGACTTACCTTCAGTGGTTTTAGGTAGGTCTAGGTTGAATATAGAGACGGTTAAGACAACGTAATAATTCCATGCAGGAAGTGTTTGAAAACTACCGGCACCAAGCGTGACAGTGAATCAGTTATATTATGTGTATAGTTAGTAGTTCGCATAATTTTTTTTTTTACCTTTATTTTACTAGGCAAGTCAGTTAAAAACAAATTCTTATTTTCAATGACGGCCTAGGAACAGTGGGTTAACTGCCTTGTTCAGGGGCAGAAACAACAGATTTTTTACCTTGTCAGCTCTGTACTTGCAACCTTTCGGTTACTAGTCCAACGCTCTGACCACTAGGCTACCCTGCCGCCCCAAAATTCACTACGATTACGTTTATCTGTCATTGTTTTGCTCTGGAACTGTTCCAATTCATTTGTTTGTATTCGAACGCTCTGCATTGAATTATTAGGTTGTCTTAAGCTGTTTTTTCTTTGACCTAGAGATGGGTGAGAAAATGCTAGACAATCCTGGTCCCAGATCTGTTTGTGCATGACAACCACCATAGGTAGTTGGCTATAGGCCCTAAAACTCAAACAGGTATGGGACCAGGCTAATGCTAGTCTATCTTAGATGTGATTGGAGACATAGCATTGTACAGTAAATGGGGTTAGCCTGGTGCCAGAACCGTTTGTGTTAGCAAGACAGCACAAACAGATCTGCTACCAGGCTAACATGGGGTTGGGATGCGTTAAATAACTTACCGGAGAACCTTCCTTGACGGAGCTCTTGAACTGTACTGGTTTGCTCATAGTGATGATGCCTTTAAAGCTAATCTTCTGCTGCTCACTGCTGTTCTGAGCGAGGGACACATCCTTACACTGAGAGAAGGGAGAGAAATAAGACTTAGAGGCCCGGCTACAGAGTTAGAGGCCCGGCTACAGAGTTTGATGTCCGGCTACAGAGTTAGAGGTCTGGCTATAGTAGGTATCATAGTGTATTTATTATACAGAGACTTCTAACCAAGTCTCAGGACTTCTCTTGTCCTCTTGTTTTTGGTTGAAAGTAATTTACTTGTTAGTGTATCTACGTTGTGATTGTATTTTATGATATGATCAGAAGAGTATGACCTTTTCATTTTTGATTGGAAAGGAAGTGGTTGTTAATCTACTTCACAGTTGAAAAATAAACTCAAAGCAGTGATTATTCTTCCTCACTAAAAAACTTCTCAGAAGTTAACAGAGCAGTGACTTGTGAGAGAGAGGAGAAATTGAGATGGAGTTTCTGTGTCCTGGTTTCTGGTCCGACCGTCTGAGACAGAGGCCCCATTCAGTCACCTAGCAGGCAGGTACAACGGGCCCTTCAGTCCCCTGGGTATCCCCTTCCTCCAGCGGCTTATAACCGTACCTGTACCAACGTGATCCACACCTGCTCCAGGGCCTCCTGGTAACTCAGCCGGACACACACCTTCCCCAACTCTCTCTCATCTCCAGACAACGTGATGGACTCTACAAAGACAGACACCACAGAGACAAGTCGGCTCAATGGAAAACACCACAGAGACATGTCGGCTCAATGGAAAACACCAACAGAGACATGTCGGCTCAATGGAAAACACCAACAGAGACATGTCGGCTCAATGGAAAACACCAACAGAGACATGTCGGCTCAATGGAAAACACCCCAGAGACATGTCGGCTCAATGGAAAACACCACAGAGACATGTCGGCTCAATGGAAAACACCAACAGAGACATGTCGGCTCAATGGAAAACACCCCAGAGACATGTCGGCTCAATGGAAAACACCACAGAGACATGTCCGCTTAATGGAAAACACCACAGAGACATGTCGGCTCAATGGAAAACACCACAGAGACATGTCGGCTTAATGGAAAACACCACAGAGACATGTCGGCTCAATGGAAAACACCACAGAGACATGTCGGCTCAATGGAAAACACCAACAGAGACATGTCGGCTCAATGGAAAACACCACAGAGACATGTCGGCTCAATGGAAAACACCACAGAGACATGTCGGCTCAATGGAAAACACCACAGAGACATGTCGGCTCAATGGAAAACACCACAGAGACATGTCGGCTCAATGGAAAACACCACAGAGACATGTCCGCTTAATGGAAAACACCACAGAGACATGTCGGCTCAATGGAAAACACCACAGAGACATGTCGGCTTAATGGAAAACACCACAGAGACATGTCGGCTCAATGGAAAACACCACAGAGACATGTCGGCTCAATGGAAAACACCACAGAGACATGTCGGCTTAATGGAAAACACCACAGAGACATGTCGGCTCAATGGAAAACACCACAGAGACATGTCGGCTCAATGGAAAACACCAACAGAGACATGTCGGCTTAATGGAAAACACCACAGAGACATGTCGGCTTAATGGAAAACACCACAGAGACATGTCGGCTTAATGGAAAACACCACAGAGACATGTCGGCTCAATGGAAAACACCACAGAGACATGTCGGCTCAATGGAAAACACCACAGAGACAAGTCGGCTTAATGGAAAACACCACAGAGACATGTCGGCTCAATGGAAAACACCAACAGAGACATGTCGGCTCAATGGAAAACACCACAGAGACATGTCGGCTCAATGGAAAACACCACAGAGACATGTCGGCTCAATGGAAAACACCACAGAGACATGTCTTCTCAATGGAAAACACCACAGAGACATGTCGGCTCAATGGAAAACACCACAGAGACAAGTCGGCTTAATGGAAAACACCACAGAGACATGTCGGCTCAATGGAAAACACCAACAGAGACATGTCGGCTCAATGGAAAACACCACAGAGACATGTCGGCTCAATGGAAAACACCACAGAGACATGTCGGCTCAATGGAAAACACCACAGAGACATGTCTTCTCAATGGAAAACACCACAGAGACATGTCAGCTTAATGGAAAACACCACAGAGACATGTCGGCTCAATGGAAAACACCACAGAGACATGTCGGCTCAATGGAAAACACCACAGAGACATGTCGGCTCAATGGAAAACACCACAGAGACATGTCGGCTCAATGGAAAACACCACAGAGACATGTCGGCTTAATGGAAAACACCACAGAGACATGTCGGCTCAATGGAAAACACCACAGAGACATGTCGGCTCAATGGAAAACACCACAGAGACATGTCGGCTTAATGGAAAACACCACAGAGACATGTCGGCTCAATGGAAAACACCACAGAGACATGTCGGCTCAATGGAAAACACCACAGAGACATGTCGGCTCAATGGAAAACACCACAGAGACATGTCTTCTCAATGGAAAACACCACAGAGACATGTCGGCTCAATGGAAAACACCACAGAGACATGTCTTCTCAATGGAAAACACCACAGAGACATGTCGGCTCAATGGAAAACACCACAGAGACATGTCGGCTCAATGGAAAACACCACAGAGACATGTCGGCTCAATGGAAAACACCACAGAGACATGTCTTCTCAATGGAAAACACCACAGAGACATGTCGGCTTAATGGAAAACACCACAGAGACATGTCTTCTCAATGGAAAACACCACAGAGACATGTCAGCTGAATGGAAAACACCACAGAGACATGTCAGCTTAATGGAAAACACCACAGAGACATGTCAGCTTAATGGAAAACACCACAGAGACATGTCGGCTCAATGGAAACAAGCTATTGAACATGACTGTTAGTTTGGATATCCATCTGCATTTGTGCATTGTGAAATTATTGATGTACATTGTGTGTGTGTGTGTGTGTGTGTGTGTATATGTTTGACAGTTTATTTGTATACATGTCAACACAAAGTTCTGTTCCTGCCATTCCATTACTTTGAACAACAAGCTGCCTGGCTAGTCTCATTCACAGTGTTATCTGAGGATTAAAAAACGCTGCATCGACCGACGTCAACACATTTGGAAGTAAATACTCCATCTGTCCTTTCCCAATTTACTCGATAATACAGAAGAGAAGGAGAACTATCTCGAACTGAATGAATCAGGGAGGTCTGGTGGGGATGCGTGTGTTCTATTTTCCTCCAAAATAAAAAATAAAATATAAATTCTGACAAAGTCTCTTAGGAAGTGAATTGTTGTCTTTGTTCTGTAGTCAGGGTTTAGTGTTTCCTTTATATTGGTTACCAAGGCTACGACTGGGGTGTGTGTGTGTAATGGTTACCAAGGCTACGGCTGTTCTCCAGGGAGTCCCTCTGGGAGGACGATGCACTGCTGCTCTGGACACTGGACACACTGTCGTAACGCTACAATGGGACAAACACACACACACACACACACACGTGTTAGGCACTGGACACACTGTCATAATAAACACAAGAGACAACCTAGCGTGACATCGAGACATGAAATCAACAGGACATGAACAGGATGCTCAAACTGTGTCCAGACTGTGTATTATTATGTCTGCATGAATACATTACACAGCAAACAGCTCAATAGCTGGACTTCCCCGATAAGGCCTGAGAGCAACTAACAATACAACAACACTAAGCATCAAACCACAAAGTTCTGGCCCAGGTTCAACCAGGTACAAGGATGTGTTCCAAATGGCCCCCTGTGTCCTTTCTAGTGAACTACTGTTGACCAGGGCCCATAGGTCACTATATTAGGGAATAGGGCGCAATTTAGGATGCAGAACCCAGGACTAATATCAGTTCACTGAACACACAGTGAAACACACACTGAAACTGTCTATCACAAGGTTCTGTACGATAGATTGTAATGTTTATCGTGGTTTTTGAGGGCGAGACATGAGACCGAGTATTCATAACAAATTCACTATCAATATATATATATACCTGGTAACCAACGGATTGTTGATGACTAGCGATTACGATACAAATACAATACAATACCCCTTATATTACTAATAAAGCCAAGAGGACCCCACCCAGACCAAGCCCTAACCAAACCCTACATATTACTGTGATTGATTACCACTTCATTCAACACAATCAACAGGGCTTTGCTCCGTCTTTTAGAGGCTGAGTGAGCGGGTGACGGTGACGCACAACGTCTTACAGTGGAGGACAGAAGAAGAAGAAAAGGTACGGCAGCTCACAGGTGGATTTTAGGCTTTGGCTTTACAGAGGCGTCGTCACTGAACGTGTCAAAGGTAAATAATACAGGTGTTTGTTTATTACGTAAAACATCCTCACTCACCTGTATGTGACTGGGAGGGTTGGAGTTGGACAAGTCAAACATGGATTTGCTCAGACTCCCAGTCTTCATATTCCCACCTGAAAGACAAGCAAACCTTGTTAAGCAAACATACCTTTCCCAATGTGAAAGCAAAGCCAACAGTTACTAAGGCACAGGAAAATCTCAGTATTTGCAATATGGTGATGGGAGACTTTTCTCTTTCTGATATTACAGTACACTAGGGGTCAGGGGTGATATTACACTAGGGGTCAGGGGTGATATTACAGTACACTAGGGGTCAGGGGTGATATTACAGTACACTAGGGATCAGGGGTGATATTACAGTACACTAGGGATCAGGGGTGATATTACAGTACACTAGGGGTCAGGGGTGATATTACACTAGGGGTCAGGGGTGATATTACAGTACACTAGGGGTCAGGGGTGATATTACAGTACACTAGGGATCAGGGGTGATATTACAGTACACTAGGGGTCAGGGGTGATATTACACTAGGGGTCAGGGGTGATATTACAGTACACTAGGGGTCAGGGTGATATTACAGTACACTAGGGGTCAGGGTGATATTACACTAGGGGTCAGGGTGATATTACAGTACACTAGGGGTCAGGGTGATATTACACTAGGGGTCAGGGTGATATTACAGTACACTAGGGATCAGGGTGATATTACAGTACACTAGGGGTCAGGGTGATATTACACTAGGGGTCAGGGTGATATTACAGTACACTAGGGATCAGGGTGATATTACAGTACACTAGGGGTCAGGGTGATATTACACTAGGGATCAGGGTGATATTACAGTACACTAGGGGTCAGGGGTGATATTACAGTACACTAGGGATCAGGGGTGATATTACAGTACACTAGGGGTCAGGGGTGATATTACACTAGGGATCAGGGGTGATATTACAGTACACTAGGGGTCAGGGGTGATATTACAGTACACTAGGGATCAGGGGTGATATTACAGTACACTAGGGGTCAGGGGTGATATTACACTAGGGATCAGGGGTGATATTACAGTACACTAGGGGTCAGGGTGATATTACAGTACACTAGGGGTCAGGGTGATATTACAGTACACTAGGGGTCAGTGATATTACACTAGGGATCAGGGTGATATTACAGTACACTAGGGGTCAGGGTGATATTACAGTACACTAGGGGTCAGGGTGATATTACAATACACTAGGGGTCAGGGTGATATTACACTAGGGTCAGGGGTGATATTACAGTACACTAGGGGTCAGGGTGATATTACACTAGGGGTTAGGGTGATATTACAGTACACTAGGGGTTAGGGTGATATTACAGTACACTAGGGATCAGGGTGATATTACACTAGGGGTCAGGGTGATATTACAGTACACTAGGGGTCAGGGTGATATTACAGTACACTAGGGTCAGGGTGATATTACACTAGGGGTCAGGGGTGATATTACAGTACACTAGGGGTCAGGGGTGATATTACACTAGGGGTCAGGGGTGATATTACAGTACACTAGGGATCAGGGGTGATATTACAGTACACTAGGGGTCAGGGGTGATATTACACTAGGGGTCAGGGGTGATATTACAGTACACTAGGGATCAGGGTGATATTACAGTACACTAGGGGTCAGGGTGATATTACACTAGGGATCAGGGTGATATTACAGTACACTAGGGGTCAGGGTGATATTACAGTACACTAGGGATCAGGGTGATATTACAGTACACTAGGGGTCAGGGTGATATTACACTAGGGATCAGGGTGATATTACAGTACACTAGGGGTCAGGGTGATATTACAGTACACTAGGGATCAGGGTGATATTACAGTACACTAGGGGTCAGGGTGATATTACACTAGGGATCAGGGTGATATTACAGTACACTAGGGGTCAGGGTGATATTACAGTACACTAGGGGTCAGGGTGATATTACAGTACACTAGGGGTCAGGGTGATATTACACTAGGGATCAGGGTGATATTACAGTACACTAGGGGTCAGGGTGATATTACAGTACACTAGGGGTCAGGGTGATATTACAATACACTAGGGGTCAGGGTGATATTACACTAGGGGTCAGGGTGATATTACAGTACACTAGGGGTCAGGGTGATATTACACTAGGGTTAGGGGTGATATTACAGTACACTAGGGGTTAGGGGTGATATTACAGTACACTAGGGGTCAGGGGTGATATTACAGTACACTAGGGGTCAGGGGTGATATTACAGTACACTAGGGGTCAGGGTGATATTACAGTACACTAGGGGTTAGGGTGATATTACACTAGGGTCAGGGTGATATTACAGTACACTAGGGGTCAGGGTGATATTACAGTACACTAGGGATCAGGGTGATATTACAGTACACTAGGGGTTAGGTGATATTACACTAGGGGTCAGTGATATTACACTAGGGGTCAGGGTGATATTACAGTACACTAGGGGTCAGGGTGATATTACAGTACACTAGGGGTCAGGGTGATATTACAGTACACTAGGGGTCAGTGAAATTACACTAGGGGTCAGGGTGATATTACAGTACACTAGGGATCAGGGGTGATATTACAGTACACTAGGGGTCAGGGGTGAAATTACAGTACACTAGGGGTCAGGGGTGATATTACAGTACACTAGGGGTCAGGGGTGATATTACAGTACACTAGGGGTCAGGGGTGATATTACAGTACACTAGGGGTCAGGGGTGATATTACAGTACACTAGGGGTCAGGGGTGATATTACACTACACTAGGGGTCAGGGGTGTTATTACACTAGGGGTCAGGGGTGTTATTACAGTACACTAGGGGTCAGGGGTGATATTACAGTACACTAGGGGTTAGGGTGATATTACACTAGGGTTAGGGGTGATATTACAGTACACTAGGGGTCAGTGATATTACACTAGGGTCAGGGGTGATATTACAGTACACTAGGGGTCAGGGGTGATATTACAGTACACTAGGGGTCAGGGGTGATATTACAGTACACTAGGGGTTAGGGGTGATATTACACTAGGGGTTAGGGGTGATATTACAGTACACTAGGGGTCAGGGGTGATATTACACTAGGGGTCAGGGGTGATATTACAGTACACCAGGGGTCAGGGGTGATATTACAGTACACTAGGGATCAGGGGTGATATTACAGTACACTAGGGATCAGGGTGATATTACAGTACACTAGGGGTCAGGGGTGATATTACAGTACACTAGGGGTCAGGGGTGATATTACAGTACACTAGGGGTCAGGGGTGATATTACAGTACACTAGGGATCAGGGGTGATATTACAGTACACTAGGGATCAGGGGTGATATTACAGTACACTAGGGGTCAGGGGTGATATTACAGTACACTAGGGGTCAGGGGTGATATTACAGTACACTAGGGATCAGGGGTGATATTACAGTACACTAGGGATCAGGGGTGATATTACAGTACACTAGGGGTCAGGGGTGATATTACAGTACACTAGGGATCAGGGGTGATATTACAGTACACTAGGGATCAGGGTGATATTACAGTACACTAGGGGTCAGGGTGATATTACAGTACACTAGGGGTCAGGGTGTTATTACAGTACACTAGGGATCAGGGGTGATATTACAGTACACTAGGGATCAGGGGTGATATTACAGTACACTAGGGGTCAGGGGTGATATTACAGTACACTAGGGGTCAGGGGTGTTATTACAGTACACTAGGGGTTAGGGGTGATATTACACTAGGGGTTAGGGGTGATATTACAGTACACTAGGGGTCAGGGGTGAAATTACAGTACACTAGGGGTTAGGGGTGATATTACAGTACACTAGGGGTCAGGGGTGATATTACAGTACACTAGGGGTCAGGGGTGATATTACAGTACACTAGGGGTCAGTGATATTACAGTACACTAGGGTCAGGGTGATATTACAATACACTAGGGGTCAGTGATATTACACTAGGGGTCAGGGTGATATTACAGTACACTAGGGTTAGGGTGATATTACAGTACACTAGGGTTAGGGGTGATATTACAGTACACTAGGGTCAGGGTGTTATTACAGTACACTAGGGATCAGGGTGATATTACAGTACACTAGGGATCAGGGTGATATTACAGTACACTAGGGATCAGGGTGATATTACAGTACACTAGGGGTCAGGGTGATATTACAGTACACTAGGGGTCAGGGGTGATATTACAGTACACTAGGGGTCAGGGGTGATATTACACTAGGGATCAGGGGTGATATTACAGTACACTAGGGGTCAGGGGTGATATTACAGTACACTAGGGGTCAGGGGTGATATTACAATACACTAGGGGTCAGGGGTGATATTACACTAGGGGTCAGGGGTGATATTACAGTACACTAGGGGTCAGGGGTGATATTACAATACACTAGGGGTCAGGGGTGATATTACACTAGGGGTCAGTGATATTACAGTACACTAGGGGTCAGGGTGATATTACAGTACACTAGGGGTTAGGGTGATATTACAGTACACTAGGGGTCAGGGGTGATATTACAGTACACTAGGGGTCAGGGGTGATATTACAGTACACTAGGGGTCAGGGGTGATATTACAGTACACTAGGGGTTAGGGGTGATATTACAGTACACTAGGGGTTAGGGGTGATATTACAGTACACTAGGGATCAGGGGTGATATTACAGTACACTAGGGGTCAGGGGTGATATTACAGTACACTAGTGGTTAGGGGTCTGGGTGATATTACAGTACAGGGTTAGGGGTTAGGTGTGATATTACAGTACACTATGGTTTAGGGTGATATTACAGTATAGGGTAATGGGTTAGGGTGATATTACAGTACAGGGTTAGGGGTTAGGTGTGATATTACAGTACACTATGGTTTAGGGTGATATTACAGTACACTATGGTTTAGGGTGATATTACAGTATAGGGTAATGGGTTAGGGTGATATTACAGTACAGGGTTAGGGGTTAGGGTGATATTACAGTACACTATGGTTTAGGGTGATATTACAGTATAGGGTAATGGGTTAGGGTGATATTACAGTACAGGGTAAGGGGTCAGGGTGATATTCCAGTACACACCTGATCCTGAGGACCGGGGACTATTTTTCAGATTGCTGTGTCGTGTTGTTCCGGGAGACATGTTGGGGGAGGAGTCTGGGTTATAGACTATGTGACTGGCCCCTGACAGCTCCGCCTTCCTCTCTGCATAGGTGCTCCTGGCTGAACCTAGGGTACATAGAGGTTAGAGGTCACAGGTCAGAGGTTACCTAACACATCACCTAAACCTGGGGTACACACAGAGAGGTTATTGCCATAATCAATACAGTATGTACATTATGATATTAGCAATAAAACATTGATTGATATATTTTCGCTCTTAGAAAAGCCCAGACAATGGTGATTGTAAAAATGTCCCAATTTGTGACAGTAAAGACACTGATTGGTTGATTGATAAATATTCCACGACAAAATCCCTGGTGTGGGTAGCTGAGGTAATTCATTGATACATACTGTGTAGCCCTGGTGTCTGGTAGCTGAGGTAACGTGATCCTCGTGGTTGGATGTAGGAAGGTTTGAACGTGGGGAGGACAAATGGGATCTCTTTCCCACCCGGGGGGAGTTTAGAGAGGAGATAGTCCTCTGATACCCCAACACCCTTCCTGGGGCCACCTGAGATTGCTCTGGCAGGGGGCATCTTCATTGTAATCGCTACAAAGTAGAATAAACCATTTTTATTTTTCCCAGGGGGACTTCAGTTTACTAAGTAGTGGACATTCGACACATCTGATCTGATTAGGCTGTAAACCATATGGTACTACGTTAAAAATAAGAAAATAGATTCTAATCGATGTATTTTTTCATTTGATAGACGTGTGATAGAATATAAATCAAGGAGTAATCCAATAGCTGTGGGCTATATTTATTTTTTTATATGTAGAAAAATAACAATTTACCTTGCTGTTCGATCTCAGCGTCCTTGCCTAGGAAGCTCTTGCAGCAGGTCTTGATGCATTCCATTGCCATGCTGTAATAGGGTCGTAATCAGAGTACACAGTAGAGTAAACAGCAGCACTGAAGCCAGTCGTATACCGCTGAAAGTTTCAGAGAATTTACATTCGAATAACTGAACTGTGATTATCTTTCTGACGACAGAATAGTTCAGGAAATTAATTGACAGGAGTCAGCAATATCTTCTGATGAGAAGAGATACATATCTAGAACAAGATTCCTATACATTTCAGCAATTATTATCATCTCACAATAACCACATGAAACCAACTTAAACAACTTATAAAAAAAAACAACCTGCTAAGCAGATATCCCGCCTGGAAGGCGCACAACTTCTTTCAATAGTTCTCTATAGAACAGCTGGAATAGTGGGCATTCGCTCCCGGGCTGTCCTTCTCCTTAACTTCCACTGGAACCGCGGACAAGTTTTAGGTCCTAGTGCCCGTCGGGTGTAAGGCTGGTCGGGCTGTTGATGCTCCTCCTCCCTCCGGTAATGCCCTTCAACGAGACATTCTCAGATTAACAAACTTCCTTCTCCGTACAAAGTTAATAATAAACAAGCAGGAGTCTCAATTGCTTCCTTAATAAAGATAAAGAATAGTATAGTGTGTTAATGTGATCTCCTTATGTTATAGTCTATTCATGTGATCTCCTTATGTTATAGTCTATTCATGTGATCTCCTTATGGGATAGTCTATTCATGTGATCTCCATATGTTAAAGTATATTCATGTGATCTCCTTATGTGATAGTCTATTCATGTGATCTCCTTATGTGATAGTCTATTCATGTGATCTCCATATGTTATAGTATATTCATGTGATCTCCTCATGTTATAGTCTATTCATGTGATCTCCTCATGTTATAGTCTATTCATGTGATCTCCATATGAGCATGTGTTACCCTGATCAGAAGTATCCTCATTTGACCTCCTAGTGTTGGCCACTATTGGCTTTTGTTTTCGAATTCCCAAAATACACGACATCATTACATAAGAAGAATAACTTTGACATGGCATTGTTATATAAGAAGAATAACTTTGACATGGTATTGTTATATAAGAAGAATAACTTTGACGTGGCATTGTTATATAAGAAGAATAACTTTGACGTGGCATTGTTATATAAGAAGAATAACTTTGACATGGCATGGTTATATAAGAAGAATAACTTTGACATGGCATTGTTTTATATGAAGAATAACTTTGACATGGTATTGTTATATAAGAAGAATAACTTTGACATGGCATTGTTATACAGTGGGGCAAAAAAGTATTTAGTCAGCCACCAATTGTGCAAGTTCTCTCACTTAAAAAGATGAGAGAGGCCTGTAATTTTCATCATAGGTACACTTCAACTATGACAGACAAAATGAGGGAAAAAAATCCAGAAAATCACATTGTAGGATTTTTTATTTACTTATTAGCAAATTATGGTGGAAAATAAGTATTTGGTCACATACAAACAAGCAAGATTTCTGGCTCTCACAGACCTGTAACTTCTTCTTTAAGAGGCTCCTCTGTCCTCCACTCATTACCTGTATTAATGGCACCTGTTTGAACTTGTTATCAGTATAAAAGACACCTGTCCACAACCTCAAACAGTCACACTCCAAACTCCACTATGGCCAAGACCAAAGAGCTGTCAAAGGACACCAGAAACAAAATTGTAGACCTGCACCAGGTTGGGAAGACTGAATCTGCAATAGGTAAGCAGCTTGGTTTGAAGAAATCAACTGTGGGAGCAATTATTAGGAAATGGAAGACATACAAGACCACTGATAATCTTCCTCGATCTGGGGCTCCACGCAAGATCTCACCCGTGGGGTCAAAATGATCACAAGAACGGTGAGCAAGAATCCCAGAACCACACGGGGGACCTAGTGAATGACCTGCAGAGAGCTGGGACCAAAGTAACAAAGCCTACCATCAGTAACACACTACGCCGCCAGGGACTCAAATCCTGCAGTGCCAGACGTGTCCCCCTGCTTAAGCCAGTACATGTTCAGGCCCGTCTGAAGTTTGCTAGAGAGCATTTGGATGATCCAGATGAGGATTGGGAGAATGTCATATGGTCAGATGAAACCAAAATATAACTTTTTGGTAAAAACTCAACTCGTAGTGTTTGGAGGACAAAGAATGCTGAGTTGCATCCAAAGAACACCATACCTACTGTGAAGCATGGGGTGGAAACATCATGCTTTGGGGCTGTTTTTCTGCAAAGGGACCAGGACGACTGATCCGTGTAAAGGAAAGAATGAATGGGGCCATGTATTGTGAGATTTTGAGTGAAAACCTCCTTCCATCAGCAAGGGCATTGAAGATGAAACGTGGCTGGGTCTTTCAGCATGACAATGATCCCAAACACACCGCCCGGGCAATGAAGGAGTTGTTTTCGTAAGAAGCATTTCAAGGTCCTGGAGTGGCCTAGCCAGTCTCCAGATCTCAACCCCATAGAAAATCTTTGGAGGGAGTTGAAAGTCCGTGTTGCCCAGCGACAGCCCCAAAACATCACTGCTCTAGAGGAGATCTGCATGGAGGAATGGGCCAAAATACCAGCAACAGTGTGTGAAAACCTTGTGAAGACTTACAGAAAACGTTTGACCTCTGTCATTGCCAACAAAGGGTATATAACAAAGTATTGAGATAAACTTTTGTTATTGACCAAATACTTATTTTCCACCATAATTTGCAAATAAATAAATTAAAAATCCTACAATGTGATTTTCTGGATTTCTTTTTCTCATTTCGTCTGTCATAGTTGAAGTGTACCTATGATGAAAATTACAGGCCTCTCTGATCTTTTTAAGTTGGAGAACTTGCACAATTGGTGGCTGACTAAATACTTTTTTGCCCCACTGTATAAGAAGAATAACTTTGACATGGCATTGTTATATAAGAAGAATAACTTTAAACATGGCATTGTTATATAAGAAGAATAACTTTGACATGGCATTGTTATATAAGAAGAATAACTTTGACATGGCATTGTTATATAAGAAGAATAACTTTGACGTGGCATTGTTATATAAGAAGAATAACCTTGACCAGATGCTGCGTTCAAATCCAGTATGTTTTATTTGACTGACCAGGTTCACTTACAGGTTATTACTAGAGAGGACTGAATGAAATGTGACAAAGACTTTTAGAGAAAAAAAAATTAAACACATTTGACATCCTAAATTACTTCAAGACAACATTCCAGGGAATTGTATCTTGTAAAATCAGTAGTACATCTGATGGACACCGTTGACAAATGATTGTGCCAAAATAAAAACAGAAATTGAATGGGTAACTTGATTAGGACACTGTACAGTAACGTCCAGCCACCAGCTGACGTAGCTCTTGATTAGGACACTGTACAGTAACGTCCAGCCACCAGCTGACGTAGCTCTTGATTAGGACGCTGTACAGTAACGTCCAGCCACCAGCTGACGTAGCTCTTGAATAGGACGCTGTACAGTAACGTCCAGCCACCAGCTGACGTAGCTCTTGAATAGGACGCTGTACAGTAACGTCCAGCCACCAGCTGACGTAGCTCTTGATTAGGACACTGTACAGTAACGTTCAGTCACCAGCTGACCTAGCGTAAGTGAGCCCCCTGCAGCAGTAGAAGAGATACCTGTGTTGTCCTTTCACGATACAGGTGACAGAAACAATGTGTACTCAGAAAAGAGCAGTCATAGCCTGGTAGCAGTCTATTTGGGCTAACATTCCACTCCTTGCCATGACAAGGAATTGGAACGTTAGCACAAACAGATCTGGGGCCAAGCTAGTTCAAGTCAGGCAGGAATCGAAACATTTCTGCCAAAGTTGAAAGCGTATTTCTTGATGGCCTGCTGACCACATACTGTAGAGAGAGACGCTGCAACACAAAACTACTCATTGTATTAGATAGTGTAAGCTCACGTTCACAGCTTATTTAAAAGTTTAACGCTTCACAGGAAATAACTGAAGACTGAGTTCATTGATAACAAATAGAAATATGCAGTAATCAGCCAATACTGACAATATCATCAATCAATCACCTTAATCATCAATGTTTTATTTTTAAAGAGTTGAGAGAGAGAGACACACACACATAGCCTTTACAATACAACATAAATATCCTTGTGTGTGGAAAATACCTTAGTCTGATAGATACAGTCACAATGTACAGTCCAGTAACAGTCTGATGTGGATAGACAGTCATAATGTACAGTCCAGTAACAGTCTGATGTGGATAGACAGTCATAATGTACAGTCCAGTAACAGTCTGATGTGGATAGACAGTCATAATGTACAGTCCAGTAACAGTCTGATGAATACAGTCATAATGTACAGTCCAGTAACAGTCTGATGTGGATGTAAGAGTGGGGAAGGGAGGTGGTGAAATGTAGAGCAAGGTGCCTCCGTGTCCTATCACAACAGATGAGAGTGTATTGAAAGTTTATTCAGACGATAACGGTGGTAAGACAGACAGCATCACATCTCGTGAACAGAGAGAAGAAGAGACAGACAGCATCACATCTCGTGAACAGAGAGAACAGGAACAGAGCTGTCTGATGAGAGATGGTAGATTGGTAGATTTGGAGAGTAAAGGATTCTGGGATGGTATCCTTAGGGTTGTGAGAGGAAGACAGGATGTGGTGATTGGTCAGGGGGGAGGGGCCTCAGTAAGGATGCTCTGACACGTATATCGTGAGTCGTATGATGCTGGTGCCCCTGAAGTTGATGACGTTGTTAACGGTTACCATCTCCAGGTCCAGGACCAGCTCCCTCGAACCCTTGATGGGCCGAGACAGGACCAGAGTGCCACTCACGTTACTGGTTTGCTGTAACACAAGAGAGAGAATGAAGAAGAGAGAGAGAGAGACGTTTGGGGCAACTTTTGATGTAAAAAGGGATTGATAAATAAACATGACAGATTGATTGACACCAGGTACTACTATTTAACGTAATCCTAACTCCCCACAAAACTGGTTTTACCAGGCCTATCGCGTAATGGTAATATACAGTGCATTCAAGTATTCAGACCCCTTGACTTTTTCAAAATGTTGTTACATTACAGGCTTATTCTAAAATTTATTAAATTGCCCCCTCATCAATCTACACACTATACCCCATAATGGCAAAGCAAAAACAGGTTTTTAGAAATGTTTGCAAATTGATTAAAAATGTAAAACTGAAATACCTTATTTACATAAGTATTCAGACCTTTTACTCAGTACTTTGTTGAAGCACCTTTGGCAGCGATTACAGCCTCGAGTCTTCTTGGGTGTGACGCTACAAGCAATTGTTCTCCTCGAGATCCTCTCAAGCTCGGTCCGGTTTTGATGGGGAGCGTCGCTGCACAGCTATTTTCAGGTCTCTCCAGAGATGTTCGATCGGGTTCAAGTCCGGGCTCTGGCTGGGTCACTCAAGGACATTAAGAGACTTTTCCCGAAGCCACTCCTGCGTTGTCTTGGCTGTGTGCTTAGGGTCGTTGTCCTGTTGGAAGGTGAACCTTCGCCCGTGTCTGAGGTCCTGAGTGCTCTGGAGCAGGTTTTCATCAAGGATCTCTGTACTTTGCTCCGTTCATCTTTCCCTCGATCCTGACTAGTCTCCCAGTACCTGCCGCTGAAAAACATCCCCACAGCATGATGCTGCCAACACCACACTTCACGGTAGGGAAGGTGCCAGGTTTCCTCCAAACGTGACGCTTGGCATTCAGGCCAAAGAGTTCAATCTTGGTTTCATCAGACCAGAGAATCTTGCCTTTTGGCAAACTCCAAGTGGGCTGTCACGTGCCTTTTACTGAGGAGTGGCTTCCGTCTGGCCACTCTACCATAAAGGTCTGATTGGTGGAGTGTTGCAGAAATGATTGTCCTTCTGGAAAGTTCTCCCATCTCCACAGAGGAACTCTGGAGCTCTGTCAGAGTGACCATCGGGTTTCTTGGACACCTCCCTGACCAAGGCCCTTCTCCCTTGATTGCTCAGTTTGGCCGGGCGGCCAGCTCTAGGAAGAGTCTTGGTGGTTCCAAACTTCTTCCATTTAAGAATAATGATCTGTACCTCGCAACAGTCGTGTCGCCGAGCTCTACAGACAATTCCTTCGACCTCATGGCTTGGTTTTTGCTCTGACATGCATTGCCAACTGTGGGACCTTATATTGACAGGTGTGTGCTTTTCCAAATCATATCCAATCAATTGAATTTACCACAGGTGGACTCCAATCAAGTTGTAGAAACATCTCAAGGATGACCAATGGAAACAGGATGCCCCTGAGCTCAATTTCGAATCGCATAGCAAAGGGTCTGAATACTTATGTAATTAAGATATGTATTTTTATTTTTAATACGTTTGCAAAAATGTCAATAAACCTGTTTTTGCTTTGTCATTAGGGGGTATTGTGATGTCATTATGGGGTATTGTGATGTCATTATGGGGTATTGGGATGTCATTATGGGGTATTGTGTGTAGATTGATGAGGAAAACAATCAATTTAATCCATTTTAGAATAAGGCTGTAACGTAACAAAACGTGGAAAAAGTCAAGGGGTCTGAATACTTTGCAGATGCAGTAAGGAAGTGGAATATACTAGCAACATGCCTTTCCCTTCTGCATAGCAGTGGTTAAGTTAAAACTACTTCCTACATTCCTACATGCAAGTCATGATTTATGGTTTCAGATCAAACACTGACGAATCATGAGCAAACAGAGGATTCAGCACGACACTATACGCCGCAGTGTACTTTGGAGGGATTCCATCACCGTCTTTGCAGTAGATTATTTCACACAAAAAAAAACACAAAAAACCCAGCTGAGGACACCTCTAATCTTAGAGAACACAATCAGAATCTAGCAGAGTCTCTAGAGCATCTCTAACGCTACACACTCTTAGTGCCCCATCTGCTGGCCAACTATACCAAGCACAGACTGGATCCTGGACTTCCTGACGGGCCGCTCCCCAGGCGGTCAGGGTAGGCAACAACACGCTGACCGTCAACACGGGGGAAACAGGAAAAGGAAAAAGGGGGATACCTAGTCAGTTGTACAACTGAATGCCTTCAACTGAAAATGTGTGTCTTTTCCGCATTTAACCCAAAGAGGGGAGGGTTTAAGCTGCTGCCTTAAATCGGCGCCCGGGGAACAGTGGGTTAACTGCCTTGCTCAGGGGCAGTTAACCCACTAAATATTTTTAGTGCGGGGATTTGATCCAGCAACTCCCCACGGGTCTCTCACAGTTGCTTGTTTAGTCCCCTCTTGTACTTCCTGTTCAGCCACGACTGCGTGGCCGCCGCGCACGACTCCAACACCATCATTAAGTTTGCCGACGACGATGAGACAGCCTATAGCGAGGAGGTCAGAGACCCTGGCAGTGTGGTGCCAGGACAACAACCTCTCCCTCAACGTGAGCAAGACGAAGGAGATGATCGTGGACAATAGGAAAAACGAGGGCTGAGCACGCCCCCATTCACATCGACAGGGCTGTAGTGGAGTAGGATGAAAGCTTCAAGTTCCTTGTTGTCCACATCACCAACAAACTATCATGGTCCAAACACGAAAGTTGTAAAAAGAGGGCACGACAACACCTTTTCCCCCCTCAGGAGACTGAAAAGATTTGTCATGGGGTCCTCAGATCCTCAAAAGGTTCTACAGCTGCACCATCGAGAGCATCCTGACCCGTTGCATTACCGCCTGGTATGGCAACTGTTTCGGCATCTGACCGTAAGACGCAACAGAGGGTAGTGCGTACGGCCCAGTACATCACCGGGGCCAAGCATCCTGCCATCCAGGACCGATATAATAGGTGTGTCAGAGGAAGGCCCTAAAAACTGTCAAAGACTCCAGTCACCCAAGTTATAGACTGTTCTCTCTGCTACCGCACGGCAAGCATTACCAGAGCGCCAGGTCTAGGTCCAAAATGCTCCTTATTAGCTTCTACCCCCGAATTCTCCTCCCTCCCTCAGAACTCTCCTCCCTCCCTCAGAACTCTCCTCCCTCCCTCCCTCCCAACTCCCTCCCTCAGAACTCTCCTCCCTCCCTCCCTCCCTCCCAACTCCCTCCCTCAGAACTCCCTCCCTCCCTCAGAACTCTCCTCCCTCCCAACTCCCTCCCTCAGAACTCCCTCCCTCCCTCAGAACTCTCCTCCCTCCCTCCTCCCTCCCTCAGAACTCTCCTCCCTCCCTCCCAACTCCCTCCCTCAGAACTCCCTCCCTCCCTCAGAACTCTCCTCCCTCCCAACTCCCTCCCTCAGAACTCCCTCCCTCCCTCAGAACTCTCCTCCCTCCCTCCCTCCCTCCCTCAGAACTCTCCTCCCTCCCTCCCAACTCCCTCCCTCAGAACTCCCTCCCTCCCTCAGAACTCCCTCCCTCCCTCAGAACTCTCCTCCATTCCTCCCTCCCTCCCTCCCTCCCTCCCTCAGAACTCCCTCCCTCATGTAGAACTCTCCTCCCTCATGTAGAACACTCCTCCCTCATGTAGAACACCCCTCCCTCATGTAGAACTCTCCTCCCTCATGTAGAACTCTCCTCCCTCATGTAGAACGCCCTCCCTCCCTCCCTGGACTAAAAGTTATCAAAAGCGTTCCACAGGGATGCTGGCTCATGTTGACTCCAATGCTTCCCCACAGTTGTGTAAAAACAACAGCAGCGTTGCAGTTCTTGACACAAACCGGGTGCGCCCCGGCACCTACTACCATACCCTGTTCAAAGGCATTTCAATATTTTTTGTCTTGCCCAATCACCCTCTGAATGGCACACGTACACAATCCATGTCTCAATTTTCTCAGGGCTTAAAAAAAAAAATCAAAAATGCAGCTCAGTTCAGAAGGACGACTGTATCTTTGATGTGTCTGGGTGGTTTAATACATCATCCACAGCATAATTATTAACTTGACCGTGATTAAAGATAACCAACGTCTGATTTGTTATTGTTACCCATCCACCAATCACTGCCCTTCTTTATGAGGCTTTCGAAAAATCTTCCTGGTCTTTAGTAGTTAAATCTGTGCTTGATATTCAACACTTGACTGAGAGACCTTACAGATGTTTTATGTATGGGGGACAGAGGAAGGGATATTTTTTAATTTCACCTTTATTTAAAAAGGTAGGCCAGTTGAGAACAAGTTCTCATTTACAACTGCGACCCGGCCAAGATAAAGCAAAGCAGTGCGACAAAAACAACAACAGAGTTACACATGGAATAAACGTACAGTCAATAACACAAAATAGAACATCTGTATACAGTATGTGTGCAAATGAGGTAAGGATAGGCAAATAAAACTTTATGTCAACTTATTATGTGAGTTGTTAACCCTCTACACTCATACCCATATATACGGGTTGGAAAATGGCACATTTGGACGCCTAAATTGGAATGTAGTGGCTGTTCAGTAACATGCTATACATGACGTCACAGCTCTGAGCTTCACAGCTCTGTATGGGTTTTGAGTGACAGCCGTTCTGAACTTGAGCACCGTGATGAGACAAGAAGTTGCCCCCCCCCATCCCTCCAGCTAATTGGGCAACTTTTGCTATTTTCTTGTTGTCTTCGTGACGGAAATGCTGTAAAGTACCAGGACTCGATGGTATTTTGAAAAGATGCCACGTTAAAGGATTATAATATATAACGCGTTGATGTCATGCAAGCAAGCCAAACACCCTTGAGTCCAAATGTGCACTTCACATTTCCATATCATTAAAGTCATGTTATATACAGTGTCAACGTTTATGATCACTGTTTAATGTAAAGTTACCAGATGACATGGTGTCATACCCTGGGTTATCCTGAACAGAATGAGCCTGTTTGATGTATTGTGAAGAAGATTTTCCGCTGCCCGCGCATCAGAATGCACTCATGACACCAACATTAAGATTGGCTTCTCTAAATTGCCTAGTAAAAGCCTAACACTGTAAGATCGTATTGTATAATTTAGCTAGTTGTGTCGGCAACAGAACAAGCTTCCAAATGATGTTAATGGGTTAGACCGGGTTTTAGTAGCCAAGTCAAGAAACACAGCAACAGAAACTAACAACTGCTAACAGTTAAAACTATGCTCTCTCAGGCAGACCTGGGTTCAAATACTATTCACAATCATTTACTAATACTGTATCTGTGTGCTTGACTGAAGCAGACCTGGGTTCAAATACTATTCACAATCATTTACTACTACTGTATCTGTGTGCTTGACTGAAGCAGACCTGGGTTCAAACACTATTCACAATCATTTACTACTACTGTATCTGTGCTTGACTGAGCGTGCCAGTTACAAATGGAACCAATAGAACGCTCAAAGTAGTTGAAAGATTATTAATTATGTTTGAACCCTGTCGGTCTCTCAGTATGGTAGTGAGAGGCTGAACTGTGGAGCGCGTGTGTGTGTGTGTGAACTGTGGAGCGTGTGCGTGTGTATATGAACTGTGGAACGCATGTGTGTGTATATGAACTGTGGAACGCGTGTGTGTGTATATGAACTGTGGAACGCATGTGTGTGTGTGTATATGAACTGTGGAACGCATGTGTGTGTGTGTATATATGAACTGTGGAACGAGCTTTATTTGTCTGCTTATATGCCTCCTTTATTGATCCTATGGTTACGAGACTGCCGTAAGAACGGCCCATGTTCTTAATTCTGTCGCTGTACATTTCAAAAGTGCTGAACAAATAGTTATATTGACTACGTCCATCCTAGCTCGCTCATTAATGTCTTAAATCGAAATTACGGATTGCCTTTTATCCGCTCGTCGTCCCTTTATGCCATAGTTTGTACATCTCAATTGTCAGTAGAAACCACATTCGTTGAAGCAAGCCAGCCATATCAGCTATGTTCTTTTAAAAGGCAGTAAATTAGGCTGAATGAACTGTTTTGTTACCAGACAAAGGCTCCAGTGATAGCCAGGTGTAGCAGTGGTAAGGTGTTGGGACTGCTATTGGGACTCTGCTGTTGGGACAGCATTATGTAGGCCCTAACAGTTTGTAGGCACCGTTTGTCACCGTTATAGTGCAATTCATGTATTGTTTATTGTTGTGGCTTTGCTGGCATTGGGCACAACTCGTACTCTACCAGACTGGTGCGCCATAAGCAATCAGTGCTGGATCTGTGCCATACACTTTGAACTGGACTGTGTTTACAGCATGAGTGGTCGCGATTAGATGTGCAGCTCTCGTTTTGATCTCAAAACAAGCACAAAGCCACATGTGCTCATTTGTTCATATTCTTTACTAGTAAGTGTGTTATTAGTCCAGTTATAGCTAATTTCTAGTCAGCAATGGGGGAGTGGTTGCATCCTAACTTAAAGCAGGTACAGCCTCAGTGTTCCACTGTTATAACTAACTTGAAGCGGGTACAGCCTCAGTGTTCCACTGTTACAACTGAAGCTGGAGACTCATATCTCACTCACTAGCTTTAAGCACCAGCTGTCAGTGCAGCTCACAGATCTCTGCACCCGCACATAGCCCATCTGTAAACAGCCCATTCTACTACCTCATCCCTACTGTATTTATGTATTTATTTATCTTGCTCCTTTGCACCCCAGTAACTTGCACATTTATCTTCTGCACATCTACCATCCCAGTGTTTAATTGCTATATTGTAATTACCTCGCCACCATGGCCTATTTACTGCCCTACCTCCCTTATCTTACCTCATTTGCACTCACTGTATATAGACTTATATATTTTTATTTATTTTTTCTCATTTTTCTACTGTATTATTGGCTGTATGTCTGTATATTCCATGTGTAACTCTTTGTTGTTGTACAGTGAGCGAAAAAAAGTATTTGATCCCCTGCTGATTTTGTATATTTGCCCACTGACAAAGAAAGGATCAGTCTATAATTTTAATGGTAGGTTTATTTGAACAGTGAGAGACAGAATAACAACAAAAAATCCAGAAAAACGCATGTGAAAAATGTTAGAAATTGATTTGCATTTTAATGAGGGAAATAAGTATTTGACCCCCTCTCAATCAGAAAGATATCTGGCTCCCAGGTGTCTTTTATACAGGTAACGAGCTGAGATTAGGAGCACACTCTTAAAGGGAGTGCTCCTAATCTCATTTTGTTACCTGTATAAAGGGGCATTGAAAATGGGTCGTGGATGGGTATTCCAGCATGACAATGACCCAAAACACACGGCCAAGGCAACAAAGGACAAAGGAGTGGCTCAAAAAGAAGCACATTAAGGTCCTGGAGTGGCCTAACCAGTCTCCAGACCTTAATCCCATAGAAAATCTGTGGAGGGAGCTGAAGGTTCGAGTTGCCAAACGTCAGCCTCAAAACCTTAATGACTTGGAGAAGATCTGCAAAGAGGAGTGGGACAAAATCCCTCCTGAGATGTGTGCAAACCTGGTGGCCAACTGCAAGAAACGTCTGACCTCTGTGATTGCCAACAAGGGTTTTGCCACCAAGTACTATGTCATGTTTTGCAGAGGGGTCAAATACTTATTTCCCTCATTAAAATGCAAATCAATTTATAACATTTTTCACATGCGTTTTTCTGGATTTCTTTGTTGTTATTCTGTCTCTCACTGTTCAAATAAACCTACTACTAAAATTATAGACTGATCATTTCTTTGTCAGTGGGCAAACTTACAAAATCAGCAGGGGATCAACTACTTTTTTCCCCTCACTGTATGTATCAAACTGCTGTGCTTTATCTTGGCCAGGTTGCAGTTGTAAATGAGAACTTGTTCTCAACTAGCCTACCTGGTTCAATAAAGGGGAACTACCCTACCTGGTTCAATAAAGGGGAACTAGCCTACCTGGTTCAATAAAGGGGAACTAGCCTACCTGGTTCAATAAAGGGGAACTAGCCTACCTGGTTCAATAAAGGGAACTAGCCTACCTGGTTCAATAAAGGGAACTAGCCTACCTGGTTAAATAAAGGGAACTAGCCTACCTGGTTCAATAAAGGGAACTAGCCTACCTGGTTCAATAAAGGGAACTAGCCTACCTGGTTCAATAAAGGGGAACTAGCCTACCTGGTTCAATAAAGGGGAACTAGCCTACCTGGTTCAATAAAGGGGAACTAGCCTACCTGGTTCAATAAAGGGGAACTAGCCTACCTGGTTAAATAAAGGGGAACTAGCCTACCTGGTTCAATAAAGGGGAACTAGCCTACCTGGTTCAATAAAGATAAAACAAAAAGCGGGTATAGCCTTTTATTTATTTTTTTGGGGGGAACATTGCCGGCTACTACCGGGTACTCTACCATGCATCTTGGAGACTGCTGCCCCTATGTACATAGAAATGGAACACTGGTCACTTTAATGTTTACATACTGTATTCTAGGTCATGGCTCATCCTATACAGCTTATTTTTATATTTTTCTGGATTGTGTGTGGTGTTATTTTTGTATCGCTAGGTATTACTTCACGGCGGGAGCAATAAACAAGCATTGTGTGTGTGTGTGTACGAGACCAATAAACGTTGAGTTGATAATAATGCCATTCTATGCCATTTAGCAGGTGCTTTTTTAAAAAAAATTATCCCAAAAGTGACTTACATTCATGCATACATTTTACGTATGGGTGGCTCCAGCCGGGAATCAAACTCAAGATCCTTGGCGTTGCAAGCGCCACGCTCTACCAACTGAGCCACGTCATCGTTAGGTTTATAACCCCTCTTTAAAGCACAATGTGCGTAATCCACACTGGTTCTATGAAGGCAGTGATCTTGTTAAGTCACAGTTGGCCGGGAAGATGATCAACCTACCGGAACAATATTAGAAATACCTGGTTATACTAACCTGGTACGCATCCAACAGCAGAACATTCAGAGATAAATAAGTCATATATATATATATATCTTTTTTATGTAATCTTTATTTAACTAGGCAAGTCAGTTAAGAACAAATTCTTATTTACAATGACGGCCAACCCGGGCGACGCTGGGCCAATTGTGCACCGCCCTATGGGACTCCCAATCACGGCTAGATGTGACTGTAGTGTTGCTTCTTACACCGAGACGCAGTGCCTTAGACCACTCCGCCACTCGGGAGCCCTACACGACCAAGTGTAGAATATTCGGACACTTTGTGACATAAGTTAGGTAACTTTTCTGATATGCATAGGAGATGCCGCGTATGTACACTGCATTCCTAAAGTATTCAGACCCCTTCTTCCACATTTTGTTACGTTACAGCCTTATTGTAAAATTGATTTAAGAAATAAAAAAAAACTCAAAAGTACACCCAATATCCTGTAATAAAGCGAAAGCAAATCTATTACAAACAAAAAAACTAAAATAACTTATTTACGTAAGTATTCAGACCCTTTGCTATGAGATTCGAAATTGAGCTCGGGTGCATCCTGTTTCCATTGATCATCCTTGAGATGTTTCTACAACTTGGTTGGAGTCCACCTGTGGTAAATTCAATTGATTGGACATTATTTTGAAAAGGCACACACACCTGTCTATATAAGGTCCCACAGTTGACAGTGCATGTCAGAGCAAAAACCAAGCCATGAGGTCGAAGGAATTGTCCGTAGAGCTCCGAGACAGGATTGTGTCAAGACACAGATCTGGGGAAACATTTCCGCAGCATTGAAGGTCCCCAAGAACACACTGGCCTCCATCATTCTTAAATGGAAAAAGTTTGGAACCACCAAGTCTCTTCCTATAGCTGGCCGCCCGGCCAAACTGAGCAATGGGGGAGAAGGGCCTTGGTCAGGGAGGTCACCAAGAACCCGATGATCACACTGACAGAGATCCAGAGTTCCTTTGTGGAGATGGGACAAACTTCCAGAAGGACAACCATCTCCGCAGCACGCCACCAATCAGGCCTTCATGGTAGAGTGGCCAGACGGAAGCCACTCCTCAGTAAAAAGCACATGACAGCCCACTTGGAGTTTGCCAAAATGCACCTAAAGGTCTCTCAGACCATGAGAAACAAGATTATCTGGTCTGATGAAACCAAGATTTAACTTTTTGGCCTGAATGCCAAGCGTCACATCTGCCGGAAACCTGGCACCATCCCTATGGTGAAGCATGGTGGAGGCAGAATCATGCTGTGGGGATGTTTTACAGCGGCAGGGACTGGGAGAATAGTCAGGATTGAGGGAAATATGAACGAAGCAAAGTACAGAGAGATCCTTGATGAAAATCTGCTCCAGAGTGCTCATGACCTTAGACTGGGGCGATGGTACACCTTCCAACAGGACAACAACCCTAAGCACACAACCAATACAAGTAGCTTCGGGACAAGTCTCTGAATGTCCTTGAGTAGCCCAGCCAGAACCCAAACTTGAACCCGATCGAACATCTCTGGAGAGACCTGAAAATAGCTGTGGATCTGCAGAGAAGAATGGGAGAAACTCCCCAAATACAAGTGTGCCAAGCTTGTAGCGTCATATCCATGAAGACTCAAGGCTGTAATCACTGCCAAAGGTGCTTCAACAAAGTACTAAGTAAAGGGTCTGAATAATTATGTAAATAGGAGTTTTTTTTTTAATATGGATTACATTTTCAAACTTTTCTAAAAACCTGTTTTTGCTTTGTCATTATGGGTAAATATTCTGGGTCGCCATTTGATTTGCTGTTCAGGAGCCGAGCAGTTGCCATACCAGGCAGTGACGCAACCCATCAGGATGCTCTTGATGGTGCAGCTGTAAAGGTTGTTCTGAGTTGCAGCGTATAGAGAGGCTAGTGGTTCTGAGTTGCAGCGTATATAGAGGCTAGTTGTTCTGAGTTGCAGCGTATAGAGAGGCTAGTTGTTCTGAGTTGCAGCGTATATAGAGGCTAGTTGTTCTGAGTTGCAGCGTATAGAGAGGCTAGTGGTTCTGAGTTGCAGCGTATAGAGAGGCTACTTGTTCTGAGTTGCAGCGTATATAGAGGCTAGTGGTTCTGAGTTGCAGCGTATAGAGGCTAGTGGTTCTGAGTTGCAGCGTATATAGAGGCTAGTGGTTCTGAGTTGCAGCGTATATAGGGGCTAGTGGTTCTGAGTTGCAGCGTATAGAGAGGCTAGTGGTTCTGAGTTGCAGCGTATATAGGGGCTAGTGGTTCTGAGTTGCAGCGTATAGAGAGGCTAGTGGTTCTGAGTTGCAGCGTATAGAGAGGCTAGTTGTTCTGAGTTGCAGGGTATAGAGAGGCTAGTGGTTCTGAGTTGCAGCGTATAGAGAGGCTAGTGGTTCTGAGTTGCAGCGTATATAGAGGCTAGTGGTTCTGAGTTGCAGCGTATAGAGAGGCTAGTGGTTCTGAGTTGCAGCGTATATAGAGGCTAGTGGTTCTGAGTTGCAGCGTATATAGGGGCTAGTGGTTCTGAGTTGCAGCGTATAGAGAGGCTAGTGGTTCTGAGTTGCAGCGTATATAGAGGCTAGTGGTTCTGAGTTGCAGCGTATATAGGGGCTAGTGGTTCTGAGTTGCAGCGTATAGAGGGGCTAGTGGTTCTGAGTTGCAGCGTATAGAGAGGCTAGTGGTTCTGAGTTGCAGCGTATATAGGGGCTAGTGGTTCTGAGTTGCAGCGTATAGAGGGGCTAGCTGTTCTTTGCTGAGGAGGTCAAATACCTGGAGATACTTGTGTAGATGTCATGGAACATATTAAGCTGATAAATCAGTGGTTTTTGGCTCAAACTCAAAGGCAGCATCTCAAATGGCACCCGATTCCCCATAAAGTGCACTACTTTTGACTGGAACCCCATGGGCCCTATGGGAACCTTGTGGAACCCTATGGGAACCCTATGGGTCCCGGTCAAAAGTAGTGCACTGTGTACAGGGAATAGGGTGCAATTTGAGATGCAGACAACAGCTTCAACTCAGAAGGAGGAGACAGACCTACATACTTCTGAGGGGTAGTAATACCATTATTTCATCAAAACAAACCAACATTGAAAGTCACTAGTTATCTGAGTGTTCTTCCATTTTTAGGGTTTTCCCCCCCTAATAATTCATTAACACTTCTCTGAGACTGCATCTTTAACACGTTTTGGGGAGTGTGAGGATATATTATTTCAATATTATTTGACAATTTTATCTCAGAAGTATGGGGTGAAAATAATTTTCCAGCAGTTGACTGTGGAGGATATTCCTAGAAAAATGTAGAGGTAACTTGACAGAGTTGGCTAGAGGTAAAGCTGTTTAATGTGCAGTTGTTTTTACAACTTTGTAAATATATATTTGTATTTAATAATTTACAAACCAAATCATATACCTTTATATCTTAATAGCAAAATTGGTAGACACTTTGGGCAGTATTTCCAGAACTGCCTTAAGTGTCTACAATTATGAAAATATCACCCATTTACAACCACAATACCAGTCAAAAGTTTGGACACACCTATTCGTTCCAGGGTTTTTCTTAATTTTTACTATTTTTTACATTGTAGAATAATAGTGAAGACATCAAAACTATGAAATAACAAATATTGAATGATGTAGTAGCCAAAAAATTTAAATATATTTGAGATTCTTCAAAGCAGTCACCCTGGCCTTGATGACAGCTTTGCACACTCTTGGCATTCTCTCAACCAGCTTCATGAGGTAGTCACCGGGAATGCATTTCAATTTACAGGTGTGCCTTGTTAAAAGTGAATTTGTGGAATTTCTTTCCTTCTTAATGTGTTTGAGCCAATCAGTTGTGTTGTGACAAGGTGGGGGGGTATACAGAAGACAGCCCTATTTGGTAAAAGACCAAGTCCATATTACGGCAAGAACAGCTCAAATAAGCAAAGAGAAACAACAGTCCATCATCACTTTAAGACATGAAGGTCCGTCAATACGGAACATTTTACGAACTTTGAAAGTTTCTTCAAGTGCAGTTGCAAAAACCATCAAGTGCTATGATGAAACTGGCTCTCATGAGGACCGCCACAGGAAAGGAAGGCCCAGAGTTACTTCTGCTGCAGAGGATAAGTTCATTAGAGTTACCAACCTCAGAAATTACAGCCCAAATAAATGCTTCAGAGTTCAAGTAACAGACATCTCAACATCAACTGTTCAGAGGAGACTGTGTGAATCAGACCTTCATGGTCGATTTGCTGCAAATAAATCACTACTAAAGGACACCAATAATAAGAAGAGACTTGTGTGGGCCAAGAAACACGAGCAATGGACATTAGAGAAATATGTCCTTTGGTTTGATGAGTCCAAATTTGAGATTTTTTGGTTTCAACCGCCGTGTCTTTGTGAGACGCAGAGTAGGTGAACGGATGATCTCTGCATGTGTGGTTCCCACCGAGGTGGTGTAATGGTGTGGGGGTGCTTTGCTGGTGACACTGTCTGTGATTTATTTAGAATTCAAGGCACACTTAACCAGCATGGCTACCATAGTATTCTGCAGCGATACGCCATCCCATCTGGTTTGCACTTAGTGGGACTATCATTTGTTTTTCAACAGGACAATGACCCAACACACCTCCAGGCTATGTAAGGGCTATTTGACCAAGAAGGAGAGTGATGGAGTGCTGCGTCAGATGACCTGGCCTCCACAATCACCAAACCTCAACCCAATTGAGATGGTTTGGGATGAGTTGGACCGCAGAGTGAAGGAAAAGCAGCCAACAAGTGCTCAGCATATGTGGGAACTCCTTCAAGATTGTTGGAAAAGCATTCCAGGTGAAGCTGGTTGAGAGAATGCCAAGCGTGTGCAAAGCTGTCACCAAGGCAAACGGTGGCTTACTTTGAAGAACCTAAAATATATTTTGATTTGTTTTAACACTTTTCTGGTTACTTCATGATTCCACGTGTGTTATTTCATAGTGTTGATGTCTTCACTATTATTCTACAATGTAGAAAATAGTGAAAAATAAAAGACCCTGGAACGAGTAGGTGTGTCCAAACTTTTGACTGATACCGTATGTGTATATATATATATAATAGCATTGTATGTTTAATACATACCGCAGTGTTATACAACGCGTCCAAATAGCACCCTATTCCCTACAGGTGTACTACATTTGACCAAGGCTCTGGTAAGGATTGTAGGGATTAGGTTGCCATTTTGCCGGATCAGACAGATTATACTGAAGGCCTATGGCTAAAATAAAAGAATACAAAACATAAAAAAAAAAAAAGCTCCTACATCCCCAATTGTCCAACCAGTCATATTTAGTAGAGATGTTCTCCCTCAATCACATACGTTACATGACACAGCTATACCCAGGAGTCATTCACACACACACACACACACAGTTGCCCTATTTGTTCAATGCACAAACGTGTCTGTCTGTCTAACAATATCGTTAGCAGAAAAGGTTACAAAGACTGAGTGAGTGGGAGGGACACTCCGTGCACTGAACAGCAAGTCCCGATTCTACCTCATCTCCTTAAAGCGGCGCTCTGTAGCTCAAACAACGAAAAAACGTACGCACCAACGCAGATTTCCCCTTTAATAGTGCCAATAAAATATCAAACCCCTTTCTAAAGAATAAGACAACAAACTGACAGTAAATCAGAGAGGGTCTGCCTGACATGTCCTGCTGTTTGGAGGTTAGTAGAACCATCGTCCTGTGTAGAAGTTAGTAGAACCATCGTCCTGTGTAGAAGTTAGTAGAACCATCACTGAGTGACTGTTGGAAGAAAGCAGCACACAGTAATAACGGTCCTCCGCCATCTCAGTCTGTGTCTACGCTCCTCCCGACTGGATGAGGAGATTTGAGTGACAGGTCGTGGCTCCAATCACTGCTTGAGTAAGTCTTTGAGCACCTGCCCGCCGCTCTCAGCAGAGACGGGCACGGGGGTGAAGGTAGGCAGGTTGTCTGAGATGGGTTTCATTAGGAGGTGGTGGTGTCCTCCCGACGCACTGGAACTACCACTCCCATGATGCATCAGTGGCACGGCCGCAGAGCGGGGAGCCAGGAAGGGGTTGGACTCCCCGGCTGCTCTCTGTCCCCTGCCGGCTGCCGCCCCTCCTGAGGAGGAAACAGAGGTTAGGAGGTCGGAATAATCTGGAGGTGGCAGGGGTTGAGACGGCCCGGAACTTACGCTTGACATTTGTTTGTTTACTTAAGAAGTAAACAAACAAGTCTTTACAGAGGTTCTGGCTAGGGGTGAGACGGAGGGCAGAGGAGTCTGGGTAGAAGGGTCTGGTTTATATTCTGAACGATCCCTGGGAGCAACTGCTGCCTCCACACTGTAAATCATCCCATGCTCTGGCTTTTAACCTCTTACTAACTAACAGCTGTGTGTGAGGTGAGCCGCAAGTCTCACTCACTCAACCCTGGCCAGGTTCTTCATATTTCATGCAACATGGGTTCTTCTGCCCTCAGTCTCAACCTTAGCCAGAACCCCTGCTGCACTGCCCACTAAACTTCACCCTGGAACAATATTACCAGGACAGCATTACCTCACCCTGGAACAATATTACCATGACAGCATTACCTCACCCTGGAACAATATTACCATGACAGCATTACCTCACCCTGGAACAATATTACCATGACAGCATTACCTCACCCTGGAACAATATTACCATGTCAGCATTACCTCACCCTGGAACAATATTACCATGACAGCATTACCTCACCCTGGAACAATACTACCATGACAGCATTACCATGACAGCATTACCTCACCCTGGAACAATATTACCAGGACAGCATTACCTCACCCTGGAACAATATTACCAGGACAGCATTACATTACCCTGGAACAATATTACCATGACAGCATTACCTCACCCTGGAACAATATTACCATGGACAGCATTACCTCACCCTGGAACAATATTACCATGACAGCATTACCTCACCCTGGAACAATATTACCATGACAGCATTACATTACCCTGGAAAAATATTACCATGACAGCATTACATTACCCTGGAACAATATTACCATGACAGCATTACCTCACCCTGGAACAATATTACCATGACAGCATTACCTCACCCTGGAACAATATTACCATGACAGCATTACCTCACCCTGGAACAATACTACCATGACAGCATTACCATGACAGCATTACCTCACCCTGGAACAATATTACCAGGACAGCATTACCTCACCCTGGAACAATATTACCAGGACAGCATTACATTACCCTGGAACAATATTACCATGACAGCATTACCTCACCCTGGAACAATATTACCATGGACAGCATTACCTCACCCTGGAACAATATTACCATGACAGCATTACATTACCCTGGAACAATATTACCATGACAGCATTACATTACCCTGGAACAATATTACCATGACAGCATTACCTCACCCTGGAACAATATTACCATGACAGCATTACCTCACCCTGGAACAATATTACCATGACAGCATTACCTCACCCTGGAACAATATTACCAGGACAGCATTACCTCACCCTGGAACAATATTACCATGGACAACATTACCTCACCCTGGAACAATATTACCATGGACAGCATTACCTCACCCTGGAACAATATTACCAGGACAGCATTACCTCACCCTGGAACAATATTACCATGACAGCATTACCTCACCCTGGAACAATATTACCATGACAGCATTACCTCACCCTGGAACAATACTACCATGACAGCATTACCATGACAGCATTACCTCACCCTGGAACAATATTACCAGGACAGCATTACCTCACCCTGGAACAATATTACCAGGACAGCATTACATTACCCTGGAACAATATTACCATGACAGCATTACCTCACCCTGGAACAATATTACCATGGACAGCATTACCTCACCCTGGAACAATATTACCATGACAGCATTACCTCACCCTGGAACAATATTACCATGACAGCATTACATTACCCTGGAACAATATTACCATGACAGCATTACATTACCCTGGAACAATATTACCATGACAGCATTACCTAACCCTGGAACAATATTACCAGGACAGCATTACCTCACCCTGGAACAATATTACCATGGACAACATTACCTCACCCTGGAACAATATTACCATGGACAACATTACCTCACCCTGGAACAATATTACCATGGACAGCATTACCTCACCCTGGAACAATATTACCAGGACAGCATTACATCACCCTGGAACAATATTACCATGACAGCATTACCTCACCCTGGAACAATATTACCATGACAGCATTACCTCACCCTGGAACAATACTACCATGACAGTATTACCTGGAACAATATTACCATGACAGCATTACCTCACCCTGGAACAATACTACCATGACAGCATTACCTCACCCTGGAACAATATTACCATGACAGCATTACCTCACCCTGGAACAATATTACCATGACAGCATTACCTCACCCTGGAACAATATTACCATGACAGCATTACCTCACCCTGGAACAATATTACCATGACAGCATTACCTCACCCTGGAACAATATTACCATGACAGCATTACCTCACCCTGGAACAATACTACCATGACAGCATTACCTTCTGGTTGTTGAGCCCAGGCTGAGCTGGTGGTCCTCCCAGGAGGCGGGGCACTGAGAGGTTTGATGTCATAGACTGGAAGTCTGGGGGCAGGGAGCGCCGGCCTAGACTCCACCTCCAGGAACTTTACAAACATCTCAGAGAACGACTGGAAAAGAACAGAAGAGATCAGAGAACTACCGGAGAAGAAGAACTGAGAACTACCGGAGAAGAAGAACAGAAGATCAAAGTAGGGTAGCTAGGTACCAAAGTTAGTTTAGGTACGTGTGTGCATATGTGTCTATCTGTGTGTGCATACAGTGAGGGGAAAAAAGTATTTGATCCCCTGCTGATTTTGTACGTTTGCCCACTGACAAAGAAATGATCAGTCTATAATTTTAATGGTAGGTTTATTTGAACAGTGAGAGACAGAATAACAACAAATAAATCCAGAAAAACGCATGTGAAAAATGTTAGAAATTGATTTGCATTTTAATGAGGGAAATAAGTATTTCACCCCTCTGCAAAACATGACTTAGTACTTGGTGGCAAAACCCTTTGGCAATCACAGAGGTCAGACGTTTCTTGTAGTTGGCCACCAGATTTGCACACATCTCAGGAGGGATTTTGTCCCACACCTCTTTGCAGATCTTCTCCAAGTCATTAAGGTTTTGAGGCTGACGTTTGGCAACTCGAACCTTCAGCTCCCTCCACAGATTTTCTATGGGATTAAGGTCTGGAAACTGGCTAGGCCACTCCAGGACCTTAATGTGCTTCTTCTTGAGCCACTCCTTTGTTGCCTTGGCCGTCTGTTTTGGGTCATTGTCATGCTGGAATACCCATCCACGACCCATTTTCAATGCCCTGGCTGAGGGAAGGAGGTTCTCACCCAAGATTTGACGGTACATGGCCCGTCCATCGTCCCTTTGATGTGGTGAAGTTGTCCTGTCCCCTTATCAGAAAAACACCCCCAAAGCATAATGTTTCCACCTCCATGTTTGACGGTGGGGATGGTGTTCTTGGGGTCATAGGCAGCATTCCTCCTCCTCCAAACACGGCGAGTTGAGGCCAAAGAACTCCATTTTGGTCTCATCTGACCACAACGCTTTCACCCAGTTGTCCTCTGAATCATTCAGATGTTCATTGGCAAACTTCAGACGGGCATGTACATGTGCTTTCTTGAGCAGGGGGACCTTGCGGGCGCTGCAGGATTTCAGTCCTTCACGGCGTAGTGTGTTACCAATTGTTTTCTTGGTGACTATGGTCCCAGCTGCCTTGAGATCATTGACAAGATCCTCCCGTGTAGTTCTGGGCTGATTCCTCACCATTCTCATGATCATTGCAACTCCACATGGTGAGATCTTGCATGGAGCCCCAGGCCGAGGGAGATTGACAGTTCTTTTGTGTTTCTTCCATTTGCGAATAATCGCACCAACTGTTGTCACCTTCTCACCAAGTTGCTTGGCGATGGTCTTGTAGCCCATTCCAGCCTTGTGTAGGTCTACAATCTTGTCCCTGACATCCTTGGAGAGCTCTTTGGTCTTGGCCATGGTGGAGAGTTTGGAATCTGATTGATTGATTGATTGCTTCTGTGGACAGGTGTCTTTTATACAGGTAACAAACTGAGATTAGGAGCACTCCCTTTAAGAGTGTGTCATGGTAGTATCCAACGCTCTAACCACTAGGCTACCTGCCGCCTGTGTGTGTCTATATCTGCGTGTGTGTGTCTGTATCTGTGTGTGTGTCTGTATCTGTGTGTGTGTCTATATCTGTGCGTGTGTGTGTGTCTATATCTGTGTGTGTGTATATCTGTGTCCATATCTGTGTGTCTATATCTATGTCCATCCATATCTGTGTGTGTGTGTGTGTGTGTGTGTGTGTGTGTGTGTGTGTGTGTGTGTGTCTGCATAATGTCCATATACTCACGTTGTTAAAGCCCCCCTGTCCTGCTCCAGGTCTCTGTGGTGTGTTGGGGACACTCTGTACAGCTCTGCCTCCCAACCAGCCGGACACCCAGCCTCCGACACCTTGGCTTCCCTCCTCCTCCAACATCTACAGGGACACAGGTTAGAGGTCAGAGTTGACGATTAGTCAGGGACAGAGTGAGGTGACCACCAATCCGGGATTAGAGGTCACGTAGTGGTGGAGAGTTGATTCCAAAAAGAGTTGATTCCCCCGACCACCGAGAGCCGGAGTCGACTCCAAAAGAGTTGATTCCCCCGACCACCGAGAGCCGGAGTCGACTCCAAAAGAGTTGATTCCCACCGACCACCGAGAGCCGGAGTCGACTCCAAAAGAGTTGATTCCCCCGACCACCGAGAGCGGAGTCGACTCCAAAAGAGTTGATTCCCCCGACCACCGAGAGCCGGAGTCGACTCCAAAAGAGTTGATTCCCCCGACCACCGAGAGCCGGAGTCGACTCCAAAAGAGTTGATTCCCCCGACCACCGAGAGCCGGAGTCGACTCCAAAAGAGTTGATTCCCGACCACCGAGAGCCGGAGTCGACTCCAAAGAGTTGATTCCCCGACCACCGAGAGCCGGAGTCGACTCCAAAAGAGTTGATTCCCCCGACCACGAGAGCCGGAGTCGACTCCAAAAGAGTTGATTCCCCCCGACCACCGAGAGCCGGAGTCGACTCCAAAAGAGTTGATTCCCCCGACCACCGAGAGCCGGAGTCGACTCCAAAAGAGTTGATTCCCCCGACCACCGAGAGCCGGAGTCGACTCCAGTTCCATTTTTTTTTTAAGCGTGACTTAAAAAACATAAGCCTAAGCTAAACTAACCAATTAAAAACACTTATGTTGCAATGTGGTTTGTGCAGTAGGCTAGAGGCCCAACACATTATCACTGTATATTGTCTTTGCTTGAATTGCCCTGCCATTGTTGTTCTTCTCAGACCATTTAGAATTTATATTTTAAGAAAATGGAAATGTATTTTAATATAGCTGAACTTTCAATCAGTTCACCTTCATCAGAGCATTTATCTCCACAGACAATAGTGGGACAGATAAGGCCAACACAGCTAGCCAACACAGCTAGCCAACACAGCTAGCCAACACAGGTAGCCAACACAGGTAATTGCAGACAACAGTGGTAATCTAAAGTACCCAGAAGGGCCACTAGATGTCATACTATCAGATAGAAATACAGGATAGAACAGAACGTGTTATAGATATATTTCTACTAGAACCAAAAAAACAACAACATGTAGACAGGGACCGTGGTGTTCGTAAAGGAACTCAAAAATATCAGAGATAAAAACGGCAACAGAAAGAAAAGGAAAACATAAAACACTAGAAAGATACGTAGAACCAGGAAATGTAGAAAATGATAGTATATACAGTTGAAGTCGTGAAGTTTACATACATCTTAGCCAAATACATTTAAACTCAGTTGTTCACAATTCCTGACATTTAATCCTAGTAAAGATTCCCTGTCTTAGAGGTCAGTTAGGGTCATCACTTTATTTTAGAAATGTGAAATGTCAGAATAATAGTAGAGAGAATGATTTATTTCAGCTTTTATTTCTTTCATCACATTCCCCAGTGGGTCAGAAGTTTACATAAGCTCAATTAGTATTTGATTGCATTGTTGTTTAAATTCTTTAAATTCGTTACATTTTATTTAAATTGTTTAACTTGGGTCAAACGTTTTGGGTAGCCTTCCACAAGTTTCCCACAATAAGTTAGGTTAATTTTGGCCCATTCCTCCTGACAGAGCTGGTGTAACTGAGTCAGGTTTGTAGGCCTCCTTGCTCGCACACACTTTTTCCAGGTCTGCCCACACATTTTCTATAGGATTGAGGTCAGGGCTTTGTGATGGCCACTCCAATACCTTGACTTTGTTGTCCTTAAGCCATTTTGCCACAACTTTGGAAGTATGCTTGGGGTCATTGTCCATTTGGAAGACCCATTTGCAACCAAGCTTTAACTTCCTGACTGATGTCTTTAGATGTTGCTTCAATATATCCACATGATTTTCTTTCCTCATGATGCCATCTATTTTGTGAAGTGCACCAGTCCCTCCTGCAGCAAAGCAGCCCCACAACATGATGCTGCCACCCCCGTGCTTCACAGTTGGGATGGTGTTCTTCGGCTTGCAAGCCTCCCCCTTTTTCCTCCAAACATAACGATGGTCATTATGGCCAAACAGTTATATTTTTGTTTCATCAGACCAGAGGACATTTCTCCAAAAAGTACAATCTTTGTCCCCATGTGCAGTTGCAAACCGTAGTCTGGATTTTTTATGGCGGTTTTGGAGCAGTGGCTTCTTCCTTGCTGAGCGGCCTTTCAGGTTATGTCGATATTGGACTTGTTTTACTGTGGATATAGATACTTTTGTACCTGTATCCTCCAGCATCTTCACAAGGTCCTTTGCTGTTGTTCTGGGATTGATTTGCACTTTTCGCACCAAAGTACGTTCATCTCTAGGAGACAGAACGCGCCTCCTTCCTGAGCGGTATGACAGCTGCGTGGTCCCATGGTGTTTATACTTGCGTACTATTGTTTGTACAGATGAACGTGGTACCTTCAGGCGTTTGGAAATTGCTCCCAAGGATGAACCAGACTTGTGGAGGTCTCCAATTTTTTTCTGAAGTCTTGGCTGATTTCTTTTGATTTTCCCATGAAGTCAAGCAAAGAGGCACTGAGTTTGAAGGTAGGCCTTGAAATATATCCACAGGTACACCTCCAATTGACTCAAATGATGTCAATTAGCCTATCAGAAGCTTCTAAAGCCATGACATAATTTTCATGCACAAAGTAGATGTCCTAACCGACTTGCCAAAACTATAGTTTGTTAACAAGAAATCTGTGGAGTGGTTGAAAAACGAGTTTTAATGACTCCAACCTAAGTGTATGTAAACCTCCGACTTCAACTGTATATATTTTTTAAATGGTATATGATCACACTGGTAATAGATCTTCTGTAGGATTACTTGTGACACAGCTGAGTGAGCATTAAAAACGAACGTGCCCACACATTTTTAGGCTGCCTCTCATCCGACTTATTCTCTGCTCTCCCTCCCTCCACTGAGAAAAAGCGACAGTCGTCCAGCTGATGGCGAAACTCAAGTCGCACTGCATTATTTCTGCCTCATGCACCAACTCATGTTGTTACTCCTATGACCAGAGAAAGTGAAATATTCCTCGATATAAAAAAAATGACAAACTACTAATAAGAACAGCGCAAGCTTATCGGAAACACTTTGTTGTACTCATTCATTACAGCTGCAGTGCTGGTTGTACTCATTCATTACAGCTGCAGTGCTGGTTGTACTCATTCATTACAGCTGCAGTGCTGGTTGTACTCATTCATTACAGCTGCAGTGCTGGTTGTACTCATTCATTACAGCTGCAGTGCTGGTTGTATTCATTCATTACAGCTGCAGTGCTGGTTGTACTCATTCATTACAGCTGCAGTGCTGGTTGTACTCATTCATTACAGCTGCGGTGCTGGTTGTACTCATTCATTACAGCTGCGGTGCTGGTTGTACTCATTCATTACAGCTGCGGTGCTGGTTGTACTCATTCATTACAGCTGCGGTGCTGGTTGTACTCATTCATTACAGCTGCGGTGCTGGTTGTACTCATTCATTACAGCTGCGGTGCTGGTTGTACTCATTCATTACAGCTGCGGTGCTGGTTGTACTCATTCATTACAGCTGCGGTGCTGGTTGTATTCATTCATTACAGCTGCAGTGCTGGTTGTATTCATTCATTACAGCTGCAGTGCTGGTTGTATTCATTCATTACAGCTGCAGTGCTGGTTGTATTCATTCATTACAGCTGCAGTGCTGGTTGTATTCATTCATTACAGCTGCAGTGCTGGTTGTATTCATTCATTACAGCTGCAGTGCTGGTTGTATTCATTCATTACAGCTGCAGTGCTGGTTGTACTCATTCATTACAGCTGCAGTGCTGGTTGTACTCATTCATTACAGCTGCAGTGCTGGTTGTACTCATTCATTACAGCTGCAGTGCTGGTTGTACTCATTCATTACAGCTGCAGTGCTGGTTGTACTCATTCATTACAGCTGCAGTGCTGGTTGTACTCATTCATTACAGCTGCAGTGCTGGTTGTATTCATTCATTACAGCTGCAGTGCTGGTTGTATTCATTCATTACAGCTGCAGTGCTGGTTGTACTCATTCATTACAGCTGCAGTGCTGGTTGTATTCATTCATTACAGCTGCAGTGCTGGTTGTACTCATTCATTACAGCTGCAGTGCTGGTTGTACTCATTCATTACAGCTGCAGTGCTGGTTGTACTCATTCATTACAGCTGCAGTGCTGGTTGTATTCATTCATTACAGCTGCAGTGCTGGTTGTACTCATTCATTACAGCTGCAGTGCTGGTTGTATTCATTCATTACAGCTGCAGTGCTGGTTGTATTCATTCATTACAGCTGCAGTGCTGGTTGTACTCATTCATTACAGCTGCAGTGCTGGTTGTACTCATTCATTACAGCTGCAGTGCTGGTTGTAGCATGACTTATAAAAGTACTGAGCATAGTGTTGACAGTGCTGAATAACTTAAACATGAACTTACTCATAAAAAAACAGCAGCTCTTTGCTGTATTCATTGAGTCTCTCTCTAGTCATTTTTTTTTAAGTTTTCAAAAAATCTCACAGCATCAACTTTGCTGTGCGTTCAAGGCTTCTTTACAGTCTATGGCTTGAGAAAACTGCAGACACGGTGATCCGAGTTATCCGATTGGCCAGCGGTAGGCCAATAAGTGCACTTGATTTGCTCTCTGGGCTTGCCGGGTGGGCGGAGTTCTACCTTCAGACCAATGGCGGTCAGTGCCGTTTAAAGGGGAGGATGATTATTTCCTTAATGAGCACGGCCTTATTGCTATTACAGCATAATAGATGACTGTCATTCATATTCCATTCACCCAGTTCAATGTAACAGCGATAGGTTTAGGCTACTACCTGATACTAGAATGTTCCCTGTACCCATCATGAGGTGGCCACAACCTAACCTATGAATGAAAGTTTACAACGTAAGTGCACACAGGCTGTATCACAACCGGCCATGATTGGGAGTCCCATAGGGCAGAGAGTTGTCCGGGTTTGGCCGGGGTAGGCCTTCATTGTAAATAAGCATTTGTTCTTAACTGACATGCCTAGTTAAATAAAGGTTAAATCTTTTTTTTTTTTTTTATAAACACAGGTCGAGAGACAAATTTGAGGAGACAGACAATGACACATGGACAGACAGTGACATTCAATACCGCCTTGCACACTCTTGCCTGCATCTAGCTGATCTAGGGTGTAATCATTAGTCCAACAGTTGCAAACAAGAGTTTATTGGACAAACTCAGGTATGCTTATCCCCGTTTGGTTCCATTTGCCTTTGTTAAAGAAACGTTTTTTCAACAGAGTCGACGGAATGAATAACACCCCTGATCACGCGTAAACACAGTTCCCTTTCATAGCAGCCACGTTGTATTCCTTTGGGCATCTACATTAGGCACTCTCCTACATTCACCTCTTGCCTTCCTTTGTGGACTTCAACGCACAAACACATCTGCTGTATGTGACCAGGTGAGAAAAAAAAAAAAAAAAAAAAAAAAAACTTTCCGAGCCAAACCATATCATAACCGCTACACGCAGCCTACATCTCCATATTAGCTAAAGTAACGTCATAGTCATCATAGCCAATAGAACTAACGGTTAGTAAACCCAGTACATTAAGGCAGTAACGTTAGTGCACAGTCAGTGAGCAGTTACAGCGACGGGTCCCGGTGACAATAAATTCAGGAACGCACAATCCCTCCATCAGTGCTCAGACTGTCCGCAATAGGCTGAGAGAGGCTGGACTGAGGGCTTGTAGGCCTGTTGTACGGCAGGTCCTCACCAGACATCACCGGCCGTACAACGTCACCTATGGGCACAAACCCACCGTCGCTGGTCCATAGGTCCAGAGTAGTGTGTGACCTCACAGGTCCAGAGTAGTGTGTGACCTCACAGGTCCAGAGTAGTGTGTGACCTCACAGGTCCAGAGTAGTGTGTGACCTCACAGGTCCAGAGTAGTGTGTGATCTCATAGGTCCAGAGTAGTGTGTGATCTCATAGGTCCACAGGCTAAAGATAAAATGAGGTAAATCACTTTTTTTTCTCCTAAGTTCCGTTGTATTTGGAATGATTATAACAAAAAACACTCGCAAACAAACAAACAAACAAACAGGAGTGGTTGGACTAAAGGGATCACAGACATGTGTACATGTAAAAAACATCCCATATCCTTTTCAGCCTTCAAGCCAAGAGATTGTGATTTCTGACTGAGGGAGACACATAAAGGTTTGAAAAGACAAGATGAAGAAAAGAATAAAAGAACAATAGAACGATAGGAGAGGATCCCAAATAAGGATAAGAGATATAAACAAGGAAGTCAAGTGAGGAGAGGAGGGGCAGAAAGAGGAAGTGAGGAGAGGCAGAAAGAGGAAGTGAGGAGAGGATGGGCAGAAAGAGGAAGTGAGGAGAGGAGGGGCAGAAAGAGGAAGTGAGGAGAGGAGGGGCAGAAAGAGGAAGAAAAGAGGAGGAGGTGTGTTGTCAGTCACCTGGTTGACTTCATCCTTGTCCAGTCCCAGGACACTACCCATGAGCCTCAGCACCTCGGAGCGTTTGGGTTTCGGGGTGTGGAAGTATCCCATGAACAGGTTCCGCATCAGAGCCCTGAGCAGACAGAATATAAAGTACGCAGCCAGAAAAGCACATAGTGGAGGAGCCTATCTCCTGTTTCTGTAGCGTGAGGCAGCTTACTGGACTAAATTCATTATATTTAGTCAGTGTAGTGTTGGGACTTACAGGACTAAATACATTATATTTAGTCAGTGTAGTGTTGACTTACTGGTCTAAATACATTATATTTAGTCAGTGTAGTGTTGGACTTACTGGTCTAAATACATTATATTTAGTCAGTGTAGTGCTGGGACTTACTGGTCTACTTGTCCCTCTGTGCTATTCAGCAGGTTCATCAACTTGTCCTGAGACTCTTCCAACATCTCCTGCCTCACATCAACTGTAAAACACACACACACACACACACACACACACACACACACACACACACACGTTCAATGCTCTGCAGTCTGAAGCTTGGTTAGTGTGGCTATATTCAACAGGTCTGACTGTTGGGACTAAAACGTTGACATATTGTGTAACAGACAGCCATGCCAAAGACAGCTTCAGTCATCAGGGAGGCCAACAACTATACCCCAGAGGACCCTGTCTGAAGCTGAAAGGGTGAAACTATACCCCAGAGGACCCTGTCTGAAACTGAAAGGGTGAAACTATACCCCAGAGGACCCCGTCTGAAACTGAAAGGGTGAAACTATACCCCAGAGGACCCTGTCTGAAACTGAAAGGGTGAAACTATACCCCAGAGGACCCTGTCTGAAACTGAAAGGGTGAAACTATACCCCAGAGGACCCTGTCTGAAACTGAAAGGGTGAAACTATACCCCAGAGGACTCTGTCTGAAGCTGAAAGGGTGAAACTATACCCCAGAGGACCCTGTCTGAAACTGAAAGGGTGAAACTATACCCCCAGAGGACCCCGTGGCCTGAAACTGAAAGGGTGAAACTATACCCCAGAGGACCCTGTCTGAAGCTGAAAGGGTGAAACTATACCCCAGAGGACCCTGTCTGAAGCTGAAAGGGTGAAACTATACCCCAGAGGACCCTGTCTGAAGCTGAAAGGGTGAAACTATACCCCAGAGGACCCTGTCTGAAGCTGAAAGGGTGAAACTATACCCCAGGGGACCCTGTCTGAAGCTGAAAGGGTGAAACTATACCCCAGAGGACCCTGTCTGAAGCTGAAAGGGTGAAACTATACCCCAGAGGACCCTGTCTGAAACTGAAAGGGTGAAACTATACCCCAGAGGACCCTGTCTGAAGCTGAAAGGGTGAAACTATACCCCAGAGGACCCTGTCTGAAGCTGAAAGGGTGAAACTATACCCCAGAGGACCCTGTCTGAAGCTGAAAGGGTGAAACTATACCCCAGAGGACCCTGTCTGAAACAAAGGGTGAAACTATACCCCAGAGGACCCCGTCTGAAACTGAAAGGGTGAAACTATACCCCAGAGGACCCTGTCTGAAACTGAAAGGGTGAAACTATACCCCAGAGGACCCTGTCTGAAACTGAAAGGGTGAAACTATACCCCAGAGGACCCTGTCTGAAGCTGAAAGGGTGAAACTATACCCCAGAGGACCCTGTCTGAAACTGAAAGGGTGAAACTATACCCCAGAGGACCCTGTCTGAAGCTGAAAAGTGTGTACCAGGTTCATCAGCTTAGACGGAGGAACCTGGTACACACTTTCTTGGCATTCCGCTTAGACTGGTCAGAACTGGAACACTTTATTTCCCATAAGCCCCTGGTCAGACGTAGAACACTTTATTTCCCATAAGCCCCTGGTCAGACGTAGAACACTTTATTTCCCATAAGGCCCTGGTCAGACGTAGAACACTTTATTTCCCATAAGGCCCCTCTCTCTCCCTCTCTTTCTCACCCACCTTGTTTCTTGAGCTCTTCTAGCTGTTCTTCCTTTAGGTCCAGCTGGTCAGTGAGTCTGGAGGCTGAGTCCAGAGCAGCGTTAGCCTCATCTAGGTTGATCTGAGAGAGAGAGAGAGAGAGAGAGAGAGAGAGAGAGAGAGAGAGAGAGAGAGAGAGAGAGAGAGAGAGAGAGACAGAGCGAGAGAGAGAGAGACAGAGCGAGAGAGAGAGACAGAGCGAGAGAGAGAGTCAGATCGAGACAGAGATATGATAAGTAGACCAATAAGTCAGAATGTAACATATGATTGAGGAGTGGATGTGTACTTGATGAGAGTTGTTATGAAGTGTCCTACCTGAAGTGCTGAGGCTCTGTCCTCCAGCTGAAGTGCTTTTCTTCTCCACTCGTCCTTCTCCCTCTTGTACTTGTCAAGCTCTGACGAATACATCGCTTTCTCTTCTGTTGGGAGGAGGACAGAGAGAAGAGGATCATATCTTTATGAAGACCAGAAGAGCTCTATTTTCTCTATCGGAGTTGATGTTGCCTTTAGATTAGACTGGTCCCAGATCTGTGTGTTGTATAGCTACAGAGCACAAACAGATCTGGACACCAGGCTATATTCTCACTACAGCTTCTTTGACCATAGAGTTGGCTATAGAGCACAAACAGATCTGGACACCAGGCTATATTCTCACTACAGCCTCAGTGACCATCGAGTTGGCTATAGAGCACAAACAGATCTGGATACCAGGCTATATTCTCCCTACAGCCTCAGTGACCATAGAGTTGGCTATAGAGCGCAAACAGATCTGGACACCAGGCTATATTCTCACTACAGCCTCTGTGACCATAGAGTTGGCTATAGAGCACAAACAGATCTGGATACCAGGCTATATTCTCCCTACAGACTCAGTGACCATAGAGTTGGCTATAGAGCACAAACAGATCTGGATACCAGGCTATATTCTCCCTACAGCCTCAGTGACCATAGAGTTGGCTATAGAGCACAAACAGATCTGGACACCAGGCTATATTCTCACTACAGCCTCAGTGACCATTGAGTTGGCTATAGAGCACAAACAGATCTGGACACCAGGCTATATTCTCCCTACAGCCTCAGTGACCATAGAGTTGGCTATAGAGCACAAACAGATCTGGATACCAGGCTATATTCTCCCTACAGCCTCAGTGACCATAGAGTTGGCTATAGAGCACAAACAGATCTGGACACCAGGCTATATTCTCCCTACAGCCTCAGTGACCATAGAGTTGGCTATAGAGCACAAACAGATCTGGATACCAGGCTATATTCTCCCTACAGCCTCAGTGACCATAGAGTTGGCTATAGAGCACAAACAGATCTGGATATCAAAAATAATCAACATGCATTACAGCAGAGAGGCTAGCCTGGTCCCAGACCTGTTAGTGCTCTCTCCTATGGTCCTTATCATGGCATTACACCGATCATAGACGCTATATACACACACAGCACAAACAGATCTGGGACCAGGCAAGCGGAGGCCAGTAAGTCTTGCCTTGCTGGAACTGCTCTAGCACCATCTGGAGGTTGGACAGGGACATGGCGTACTGGTTGACCTGGTCCCGTGCTGCTCCGAGCTGGGCCAGGGCCTCGTCTCTCTGCCTCACCGTTCCACTCAGCTGCTCCTGGAGAGACTCCACCTGGAGAGACGCCTGGTGGCTACGAGACAAATAAGATAATGACACACTTTTTCCCTCCTCCCCTTTCGCTACCCAGAACTCTGTGTGTCTTTCAGAGGGGTTGGGATAGTGCAGAACACAACTTTCCACTGGACGTACGTTTCTGTGTTCGTGTAAATGGGACAATAAAGTATTTATCCATCTGTAAGTCAACCATCACCAGTGATGGTTGACTTTTGTCAGGGTCTTGTTCATTAGGACACACAGTAGCAAAAATGTTTCAAGACGTTCAGATAGTACTTCCCTGTTTCGTCTACGTGCCAACTGAACACGACCCAGATCATGTTTACCTGGTGCTCTCCACCTGACTGGACGAAGTGGCCAGTCTGTCGTCCAATAGCGTGACTCTCTTGCGTAGCTCCGCCTCCCTGTCCTCAGCAGCCAGGACATCCCGTGTGTATGAGTCCTCTATCTCCAGCAGGTGGTTACGTAGACGGTCCAGCTCCAACTTCAACCGCTGCTCTCTGTCCTTCACATGCTGCAGCTGAGAGAGGAGACAGACGGAGAGAGAGTGAGAGAGAGGAGACAGACGGAGCGAGAAGTAGGAGACAGACGGAGAGAGAGTGAGAGAGAGGAGACAGACGGCGCGAGAAGTAGGAGACAGACGGAGTGAGAAAGACAGGGAGAGAGAGGAGAGAGAGAGAGACAGGGGAGAGAGAGAGGGAAAGAGACAGGGAGAGGGGTAACATGGGGGTTTTATATTTACCAATAACAGAACATTTCACTACAAATAATATTTGATTGCCATATACTATCCATAAATATATCTGATAAGGAATGTATCATGACTGCGCTGTGTATCGGTTTTGAATGTGTTACGTATCGGTTATGACAGCGCTGCCATAACGTATCGGTTATGGCAGCGCTGCGTATCGGTTATGACTGCGCTGCGTATCGGTTATGGCAGCGCTGCGTATCGGTTATGGCAGCGCTGCGTATCGGTTATGACTGCGCTGCGTATCGGTTATGGCAGCGCTGCGTATCGGTTATGGCAGCGCTGCGTATCGGTTATGGCTGCGCTGCGTATCGGTTATGACTGCGCTGCGTATCGGTTATGGCAGCGCTGCGTATCGGTTATGACTGCGCTGCGATCGGTTATGACTGCGCTGCGTATCGGTTATGACTGCGCTGCGATCGGTTATGACTGCGCTGCGATCGGTTATGACTGGCGCTGCGTATCGGTTATGACTGCGCTGCGTATCGGTTATGACTGCGCTGCGTATCGGTTATGACTGCGCTGCGTATCGGTTATGACTGCGCTGCGTATCGGTTATGACTGCGCTGCGTATCGGTTATGACTGCGCTGCGTATCGGTTATGACTGCGCTGCGTATCGGTTATGACTGCGCTGCGTATCGGTTATGGCAGCCTTCAAATAATAGCAGTATGTGCTAGGGGTGGGCGATATGGCCAAAATATCCAACCACGATACATTTCAATTTTTTTACGCCATTTAATGTTCTTGAATAATCAAAGGCCACCATTTTCCCAAGGGAAACCCTGGTGTGTGTCCATCCATCCTACCTCTGTCTGTACGGCTGTGGTTTCCATCTGTTTCTGTTTGAGTGCCAGCATGACCTGGTCCCTCTCCTGCTGGAAGGCCACAGCTTTCTCCTGCATGGACCTCAGCTCATTCAGGAGCTGGTTCAGCTCCCCTGACTTCTGACTGTTGCCCTGGGAAACGTATCAATACAAATCGATCAATCAGCTGGTTCTGCATCCCGTTCTTCTGACTGTTGCCATGGGACATCGCAATGGAACGGTCAGGTTATAAAAACACACACACACACACACACACACATTTATATATAGTCACATACACTGGATAGGTGCAGTGAAATGTGTTGTTTTACAGGGTCAGGAAAAGATACATCATTGATCGGTTTGTCAAAAGATTTAACCAAAGTGTTTGTCAATTTATTTAAACTATTTAATTGCCTATTTTACCTTGTTTGAATTTCTCTGTCCTTCACTAGATCTGTATTCTATTACTAATTATAAACTGAGTGGATCGAGCTCTGAATGCTGATTGGTTGACAGCCGTGGTATATCAGACCCGTATACCATGGGTATGACAAAACATGTATTTTTACTGCTCTAATTACGTTGGTGACCAGTTTATAATAGCAATAAGGCACCTCTGGGGTTTGTGGTATATGGCCAATATACCACGGCTAAGGGCTGTGTCCAGGCAGTCCGCGTTGTGTCGCTCTTAAGAACAGTCCTTAGCCGTGGTATATTTGCCATATACCACACCTCCTTCGGGAGTTATTGTTTAAATAAAGGATTTGAGTTCTGGCATTTCAAGTCCCAAATGATCATTCTCCCAAAAATGTCTAGTTAGTAGTTTACATTAACTGAATTTGTACAGGACAAACATCCTAACCTGTTCTCTGTCCTTGAGCATCTTCTCCATGGCGGCAGCCTTCTCCGACATGGCGCTCCTCTCAAACTCCTTCTCCCTCATGAGGAGGGACACCTGCATGTTGGTCTCCTGCAGGGCTCTGAACTCCGACTCCTTCTCCCGGCTCCGCTGGGCCACAGCCTCGTTCTCATCCTTCAATACAATTCAAATAACTTTATTGTCCAGGTTTCAGCCAACAGTGGAAATATAGATCTGCTGCTCCGCTCTCAACCGCCGCCCCCCCCCCCTTCCAGACAGCACATGAGGGTCAAGCTGCAGTGCAGTGCCGCTGGATGGAGACGCTGTGGGTTTAAAGGGCCTTGCTCAAGAAAATCCAACGTCTTTAGGATGTGAACTTAGCAGCCCTCCAGATTTCAGGTCAACCCCCGAGCCCAGGATTCGAAGTGGCTATACCTTCCGGGCTAAACGTTTTACCTCCTTAAGCCACAGGGCGACATACCTTCAGCTTCCTGGTATCCATCTCCAGGATAAGGGCTCGCTCCTTCAGGTTGGTCACGGCTTGTTTTAACACCTCGTTGTCACTCTCGCGGTTCCTCAGGCTCTCACTCACCTGGAGAAATAAAACAGATGCACAGATTGGACGGCTGCTAGAACTTCCTGCTTTGCACCTATGTGGACACTGAAAATGGCTGCCAGTCCACCCATTAGGACATTATTCACCTGAATTGACCGTAGTCATTCTAATGAAGGGGTCATTACTCACTTGTTTCAGTTGCAATTGAATATAGATTTGATTGAATATAGACTTGATTGAATATAGACTTGATTGAATATAGACTTGATTGAATATAGACTTGATTGAATATAGACTTGATTGAAAGTTACATGTCGTAATAGCACACACGCTGTGCCTTCCTCATATCTCACACACAACACACACACACAACACAACACACACAACACACACACACACACACAACACAACAAACACACCACACACACCACACACACACAACACACACACACCACACACCACACACACACACACACACACACACACCTGGGTGAGTTGATCTCCTTTAGTCTTGATGAGCAGGTCTTTCTCCCTGACAGAGCGCTGCAGGGCGTCCAGTCTCTCTCTGACCTGTCTGGACTCCTCGGCCTGGCCGCGCTGCTCGCTGTCTGACACCTGGGCTGAGTCAGACAGGCGGTGGTTGTTCTCCTGCAAGGTCCTGATCATAGTCTCCCTCTCAGACAGGAGGGCTCTCAGAGACTCCAGCTCCTGTCTCAGTCCTTCCTGGTTCCCTGGTGTTGCAGGTGCTGCCACCTGGTGTCTGGGAGGTTCCACTGCAGCAGGAGGCTGGGCAGAAGACGTCAGGGTAGCAGACAGTGGCGTGGCTTGTGGACTCTGCGCCACACTGTCCAGTTTCCCCAAGAGGACATCTTTAGTAGAGCTCAGCTGGCTGATGGTCTGTTGGACGTGGGCTAGTTCGTGACTGAGACTCCCTAGTTTCCTCTCTTTCTGCTCATAGCTGTGGATCAGACGGCTGTAGTCCACGGAGAGACTCGAGGCGCAGTCGTTGTCTGCATCCACCTATAGGATTAGAGCCAAGCAGTCCTTTATTCAATCCCAATAAGGCCGCTGAATGACAAATCACTAGTAGGTCACGCAGACTTCGCGTTGGGGTTGACAGTTAGGGTGGGGCGATGCCAACCTTTGTCCTAAAGTGATCACGTTCCCCATAAAACATAATTATTTACGATGCTAACACCCCCCCATTGGGTACACTCAAAACAAGTTTTAATGACTCCAACCTAAGTGTATGTAAACTTCCGACCTCAACTGTATATGTTATATTTTTATTTTTTATTTTTAATCCCAGCCCTCGTCCCCGCAGGAGGTCTTTTGCCTTTTGGTAGGCCGTCATTATAAATAAGAATTTGTTCTTAACTGACATGTCTAGTTAAAAAAAGGTTAAATAAAATGTAATAAAAATATACTGTGATGTCTATAGGTCTATGGTGATGTCTATAGGGTCTATGGTGGTGTCTATAGTGATGTCTATAGGGTCTATGGTGATGTCTATAGGGTCTATGGTGATGTCTATAGTGGTGTCTATAGGGTCTATGGTGGTGTCTATAGGGTCTATGGTGGTGTCTATAGGGTCTATGGTGGTGTCTATGGTGATGTCTATAGGGTCTATGGTGATGTCTATAGGGTCTATGGTGGTGTCTATAGGGTCTATGGTGGTGTCTATAGGGTCTATGGTGGTGTCTATAGGGTCTATGGTGGTGTCTATAGGGTCTATGGTGGTGTCTATAGGGTCTATGGTGGTGTCTATAGGGTCTATGGTGGTGTCTATAGGGTCTATGGTGGTGTCTATAGGGTCTATGGTGATGTCTATAGGGTCTATGGTGGTGTCTATTGGGTCTATGGTGGTGTCTATAGGGTCTATGGTGGTGTCTATGGTGATGTCTATAGGGTCTATGGTGATGTCTATTGGGTCTATAGTGATGTCTATAGGGTCTATGGTGGTGTCTATGGTGGTGTCTATGGTGGTGTCTATGGTGGTGTCTATGGTGGTGTCTATGGGGTCTATGGTGATGTCTATAGGGTCTATGGTGGTGTCTATAGTGATGTCTATAGGGTCTATAGGGTCTATGGTGATGTCTATGGGGTCTATGGTGATGTCTATGGGGTCTATGGTGATGTCTATGGGGTCTATGGTGATGTCTATGGGGTCTATGGTGATGTCTATGGGGTCTATGGTGATGTCTATGGTGATGTCTATAGGGTCTATGGTGATGTCTATAGGGTCTATAGGGTCTATGGTGATGTCTATAGGGCATATGGTGATGTCTATGGGGTCTATGGTGGTGTCTATGGGGTCTATGGTGGTGTCTATGGGGTCTATGGTGGTGTCTATGGGGTCTATGGTGATGTCTATGGGGTCTATGGTGATGTCTATGGGGTCTATAGGATCTATGGTGGTGTCTATAGGATCTATGGTGGTGTCTATAGGGCATATGGTGATGTCTATAGGGCATATGGTGATGTCTATAGGGTCTATGGTGGTGTCTATAGGGTCTATGGTGGTGTCTATAGGGTCTATGGTGGTGTCTATAGGGCATATGGTGATGTCTATAGGGTCTATGGTGATGTCTATAGGGTCTATGGTGGTGTCTATAGGGTCTATGGTGGTGTCTATAGGGCATATGGTGGTGTCTATAGGGTCTATGGTCATGTCTATAGGATCTATGGTGGTGTCTATAGGGTCTATGGTGGTGTCTATAGTGATGTCTATAGGGCATATGGTGGTGTCTATAGGGCATATGGTGGTGTCTATAGGGCATATGGTGGTGTCTATAGGGCATATGGTGGTGTCTATAGGGCATATGGTGGTGTCTATAGGGCATATGGTGGTGTCTATTGGGTCTATGGTGGTGTCTATTGGGTCTATGGTGGTGTCTATGGTGGTGTCTATTGGGTCTATGGTGGTGTCTATTGGGTCTATGGTGGTGTCTATAGGGTCTATGGTGGTGTCTATGGGGTCTATGGTGGTGTCTATAGGGTCTATGGTGGTGTCTATGGGGTCTATGGTGGTGTCTATGGGGTCTATGGTGGTGTCTATAGGGTCTATGGTGGTGTCTATAGGGTCTATGGTGGTGTCTATAGGGTCTATGGTGGTGTCTATAGGGTCTATGGTGGTGTCTATAGGGTCTATGGTGGTGTCTATAGGGTCTATGGTGATGTCTATAGGGTCTATGGTGGTGTCTATGGTGATGTCTATAGGGTCTATGGTGGTGTCTATAGGGTCTATGGTGGTGTCTATAGGGTCTATGGTGGTGTCTATAGGGTCTATGGTGGTGTCTATAGGGTCTATGGTGGTGTCTATGGTGGTGTCTATAGGGTCTATGGTGATGTCTATAGGGTCTATGGTGGTGTCTATGGTGATGTCTATAGGGTCTATGGTGGTGTCTATGGTGGTGTCTATAGGGTCTATGGTGGTGTCTATAGGGTCTATGGTGGTGTCTATGGTGATGTCTATAGGGTCTATGGTGGTGTCTATTGGGTCTATGGTGGTGTCTATAGGGTCTATGGTGGTGTCTATGGTGATGTCTATGGGGTCTATGGTGGTGTCTATTGGGTCTATGGTGGTGTCTATAGGGTCTATGGTGGTGTCTATGGGGTCTATGGTGGTGTCTATAGGGTCTATGGTGGTGTCTATAGGGTCTATGGTGGGGTCTATGGTGGTGTCTATTGGGTCTATGGTGGTGTCTATAGGGTCTATGGTGGTGTCTATAGGGTCTATGGTGGTGTCTATGGTGATGTCTATAGGGTCTACGGTGATGTCTATAGGGTCTATGGTGATTTCTACTCTATTCATTGTGTGTATTTGTTGTTGTGTCCTTTGCATGTTTGATGATATTTTAATGTATGCACAAGAGCTGCAAACTAAATGTCCCCACGAGGATAACAGTCATCATTAGATCATAATCTCTGGTGGACAGACACACAGAACAGAACTGTCATCGTAACATCTGTCAACAGACTGTGCCATGGGACGACTAATGAGGACCTTTGTTCAGGCATGCAGATATTTCAATGATTACTTGGACAAATCAGGATTTGACAAAATCTCACATCTTTCGAATATTGGGAAGAGGATGGGACATAGGGCCATCTGCAGAGCTTCTGTTTTAGGGTGACTTCGCCAATCTTTTAGGTGTGACTTAACATTATTACTGCTGGGGAGGATCATTATCATTATATATTACACATGATTAATTATTATAATATGTTATCATGGTTACCTGTCCCTGTAGCTTGTGGAGCTCCTCTACCAGCTGGGCAGATTCATGCTGCATGTTCTTTACTGTGGTGATCACCTGCATCTTCCACTCCTCCATCTTCTTCACCTGAACCATTACAATACATACATTAGCCTCCGCTACATTAGACTCCGCTACATTAGCTTCCGCTACATTAGCCTCCGCTACATTAGGCACCTTCAATATATGCATTAGCCACAGCTGCATTAGCCTCAGCTACATTAGCCACAGCTACATTAGGCACCTTCAATATATGCATTAGCCTCCGCTACATTAGCCTCCGCTACATTAGCCTCCGCTACATTAGCCTCCGCTACATTAGGCACCTTCCAATATATACATTAGCCACAGCTACATTAGACACCTTCAATATATACATTAGCCACACCTACATTAGGCACCTTCCATATATACATTAGCCACACCTACATTAGGCACCTTCCATATATACATTAGCCACACCTACATTAGGCACCTTCAATATATACATTAGCCACAGCTACATTAGGCACCTTCAATATATACATTAGCCACACCTACATTAGGCACCTTCCATATATACATTAGCCACACCTACATTAGGCACCTTCAATATATACATTATACACACCTACATTAGGCACCTTCCATATATACATTATACACACCTACATTAGGCACCTTCCATATATACATTAGCCACACCTACATTAGGCACCTTCAATATATACATTATACACACCTACATTAGGCACCTTCAATATATACATTAGCCACACCTACATTAGGCACCTTCCATATATACATTAGCCACAGCTACATTAGGCACCTTCAATATATACATTAGCCACACCTACATTAGGCACCTTCCATATATACATTAGCTACACCTACATTAGGCACCTTCAATATATACATTATACACACCTACATTAGGCACCTTCCATATATACATTATACACACCTACATTAGGCACCTTCCATATATACATTAGCCACACCTACATTAGGCACCTTCAATATATACATTATACACACCTACATTAGGCACCTTCAATATATACATTAGCCACACCTACATTAGGCACCTTCCATATATACATTAGCCACACCTACATTAGGCACATTCAATATATACATTAGCCACACCTACATTAGGCACCTTCAATTTATACATTAGCCACACCTACATTAGACACCGTCATTATATATATTATACACACCTACATTAGGCACCTTCAATATATACATTAGCCACAGCTACATTAGGCACCTTCCAATATATACATTAGCCACACCTACATTAGACACCTTCAATATATACATTAGCCACACCTACATTAGGCACCTTCAATATATACATTAGACACAGCTACATTAGACACCTTCAATATATACATTAGACACAGCTACATTAGGCACCTTCAATATATACATTAGCCACACCTACATTAGGCACCTTCAATATATACATTAGCCACACCTACATTAGACACCTTCAATATATACATTAGACACAGCTACATTAGGCACCTTCAATATATACATTAGACACAGCTACATTAGGCACCTTCAATATATACATTAGACACAGCTACATTAGGCACCTTCAATATATACATTATACACACCTTTATACATGGAATTACACTATAAAACAGTGATTCCTCATCTGTGATCATAGTTGTGTAAAAACAGACAATAAAACGCTACTATGTTATCTTGCCTGCTGTTTCAGCGTGTCCCTCTCCTGCAGCAGCTCTTCAAACTGGTTGGAGCTGACGCCCCCGGAGTCTCCTGCCTGCAGCACCGACACCAGCGTCTGGCACTTCTGGGTCAGCGCGTCGATCTCAATGTCCTTCTCTCTGATCACATCAACAACAACGACGACGATGATGATGATAACAAGAAAAATGTATTTGTATTTGCATACTAAAGGACATGAGAATAGAATTAAAACAGCACATAGAAACATGACACTACCAAGTAGATCACAGTACACTAGAAGAGGCATGATGGCACCAAAACACAACTATATATATATATATATATATAAAATTATAAGTCCTATTATAAGTCCTCACAAGTCCTACTTTCATAATTATTATGTATTACACATGCATGCATACATACATACATATATACACTACCGTTCAAAGGTTTGGGGTCACTTAGAAATGTACTTGTGATTGAATGTACTTTGTCCATTAAAATAACATCAAATTGATCATAAATACAGTGTAGACATTGTTAATGTTGTAAATGACTATTGTAGCTGGAAACGGCAGATTGTTAATGGAATATCTAACAGAGGCCCATTATCAGCAACCAAGCCCACTTGCAACTTTGTGAGCACAGCTGAACACTGTTGTACTGATTAAAGAAGCAATAAAACTGGCCTTCTTTAGACTAGTTGAGTATCTGGAGCATCAGCATTTGTGGGTTCGATTACAGGCTCAAAATGGCCAGAAACAAAGAACTTTCTTCTGAAACTCGTCAGTCTATTCTTGTTCTGAGAAATGAAGGCTGTTCCATGCGAGAAATTGCCAAGAAACTGAAGATCTGGTACAACGCTGTGTACTACTCCCTTCACAGAACAGCGCAAACTGGCTCTAACCAGAATAGAAAGAGGAGTGGGAGGCCCTGGTGCACAACTGAGCAAGAGGACAAGTACATTAGCGTGTCTAGTATGAGAAACAGACGCCTCACAAGTCCTCAACTGGCAGCTTCATTAAATAGTACCCACAAAACACCAGTCTCAACGTCAACAGTGAAGAGGCGACTCCGGGACGCTGGCCTTCTAGGCAGAGTTCCTCTGTCCAGTATCTGTGTTCTTTTGCCCATCTTAATCTTAGATTTTTATTGGCCAGTCTGAGATATGGCTTTGTTTTTTTTATGGACCCCAAACTTTTGAACGGTAGTGTAAATCATTTAGCAGACACTTTTATTCAAATGGACTTGGGAGTCATGCACGCATTCCCGGGAATGGAATCCACTATCCTGGAGTTGCAAGCCCCTTGTTCTACCGACTGAGTTAAGTGTATTTCGGCACCAAATCTACAACACAACTACACCTGATGATCCGGGACAGGTTCTGGATGGTCTCTCTGAACATCTCCTGGCTGCCCGAGGGGTCTGACATGGTGGACAGCCTCTGGTTCTCCTGCTGGACCTTGAGGAGCACAGCCTCCTTCCCTGCCACAATGTCCATGATGCGGTGGTAGTCGGACCTCAGCTGGCTGTTCTCCCTCGTCTTCTCATTCAGCACCGCCAGCACCTACATTCATAATAATACAGTTTACTTAAAAAAAACACAAATTCACTTTACAAAGTCACCAATAATCAAGTAAAACTAATAGTCAATATGTTTATTATATACTCTTATTGTTTGTTTTTACAACATCTATATACTATATGTAGACTACTACTACACCTATATACTATATGTAGACTACTACTACATCTATATACTATATGTAGACTACTACTACACCTATATACTATATGTAGACTACTACTACACCTATATACTATATGTAGACTACTACTACACCTATATACTATATGTAGACTACTACTACACCTATATACTATATGCAGCCTACTACTACACCTATATACTATATGTAGACTACTACTACACCTATATACTATATGTAGACTACTACTACACCTATATACTATATGTAGACTACTACATCTATATACTATATGTAGACTACTACATCTATATACTATATGTAGACTACTACTACACCTATATACTATATGTAGACTACTACTACACCTATATACTATATGTAGACTACTACTACACCTATATACTATATGTAGACTACTACTACACCTATATACTATATGTAGACTACTACTACACCTATATACTATATGTAGACTACATCTATATATTGTATGTAGACTACTACATCTATATACTATATGTAGACTACTACTACATCTATATGCTATATGTAGACTACTACTACATACTATATGCAGACTACTACGACTACATCTATATACTGTATGCAGACTACTACTACATCTATATACTATATGTAGACTACATCTATATACTGTATGTAGACTACTACTACACCTATATACTATATGTAGACTACTACTACACCTATATACTGTAATATGTAGACTACTACTACACCTATATACTATATGTAGACTACTACTACACCTATATACTATATGTAGACTACTACTACACCTATATACTATATGCAGACTACTACTACATACTATATGCAGACTACTACATCTATATACTGTATGCAGACTACTACTACATCTATATACTATATGTAGACTACTACTACACCTATATACTATATGTAGACTACATCTATATACTGTATGTAGACTACTACTACACCTATATACTATATGTAGACTACTACTACATCTATATACTATATGTAGACTACTACTACATACTATATGCAGACTACTACATCTATATACTGTATGCAGACTACTACTACATCTATATACTGTATGTAGACTACACCTATATACTGTATGTAGACTACACCTATATACTATATGTAGACTACATCTATATACTATATGCAGACTACTACTACATCTATATACTGTATGCAGACTACTACTACATCTATATACTATATGCAGACTACTACTACATCTATATACTATATGCAGACTACTACATACTATATGTAGACTACTACATACTATATGTAGACTACTACTACTACATCTATATACTATATGTAGACTACTACATCTATATACTATATGCAGACAACTACTACATCTATATACTATATGCAGCCTACTACTACATCTATATACTACATGCAGACTACTACTACACCTATATACTATATGTAGACTACTACTACATCTATATACTACATCTATATACTGTATGTAGACTACTACTACACCTATATACTATATGTAGACTACTACTACATCTATACTATATATCTAGACTACTACATCTATACTGTATGTGGACTAATACTACATTTATACTATATGTAGACTACTACTACATCTATATACTATATGTAGACTACTACTACATCTATATACTATATGTAGACTACTACTACATCTATATACTATATGTAGACTACTACTACATCTATATACTATATGTAGACTACTACTACACCTATATACTATATGTAGACTACTACTACACCTATATACTATATGTAGACTACATCTATATACTATATGCAGACTACTACTACATCTATATACTGTATGCAGACTACTACTACATCTATATACTGTATGCAGACTACTACTACATCTATATACTGTATGCAGACTACTACTACTACATACTATATGTAGACTACTACTACTACATCTATATACTATATGTAGACTACTACATCTATATACTATATGCAGACAACTACTACATCTATATACTATATGCAGCCTACTACTACATCTATATACTACATGCAGACTACTACTACGACTACTACTACATCTATATACTATATGTAGACTACTACTACATCTATACTATATATCTAGACTACTACTACACCTACATACCTAGACTACTACTACACCTATATACTATATGTAGACTACTACTACTACATCTATATACTATATGCAGACTACTACTACATCTATATACTATATGCAGACTACTACTACATCTATATACTATATGTAGACTACTACTACATCTATACTGTATGTGGACTACTACTACATCTATATACTATATGTAGACTACTACTACATCTATATACTATATGTAGACTACTACTACATCTATATACTATATGTGGACTACTACTACATCTATATACTATATGTAGACTACTACTAAATCTATACTGTATGTGGACTACTACTACATTTATACTATATGTAGACTACTACTACATCTATATACTATATGTAGACTTCTACTACATCTATATACTATATGTAGACTACTACTACATCTATATACTATATGTAGACTACTACTACATCTATATACTATATGTAGACTACTACTACATCTATATACTATATGTAGACTACTACTACATCTATATACTATATGTAGACTACTACTACATCTATACTGTATGTGGACTACTACTACATTTATACTGTATGTAGACTACTACTACATTTATACTATATGTAGACTACTACTACATCTATACTACATACTATATGTAGACTACTACTACATATTACACTACCATTCAAAGGTTTGGGTCACTTAGAAATGTCCTTGTTTTTGAAAGAAAAACACATTTTTGGTCCATTAAAATAACATCACATTGATCAGAAATACAGCGTAGACATTGCTAATGTTGTAAATTACTATTGTAGCTGGAAACGGCAGATTTTTTATGGAATATCTACATAGGCGTACAGAGGCCCATTATCAGCAACCATCACTCTTGTGTTCCAATGGCACGTTGTGTTAGCTAATAGTAAAGAGCGGGAGGCCCTGGTGCACAACTGAGCAAGAGGACAAGTACATTAGAGTGTCTAGTTTGAGAAACAGACGCCTCACAAGTCCTCAACTGGCAGCTTCATTAAATAGTACCCCGCAAAACACCAAGCTCAACGTCAACAGTGAAGAAGCGACTCCGGGATGCTGGCCTTCTAGGCAGAGTTGCAAAGAAAAAGCCATATCTCAGACTGGCCAATGAAAAGAAAAGATTAAGATGGGCAAAAGAACACAGACACTGGACAGAGGAACTCTGCCTAGAAGGCCAGCATCCCGGAGTCACCTCTTCACTGTTGACGTTGAGACTGGTGTTTTGCGGGTACTCTTTAATGAAGCTGCCAGTTGAGTACTTGTGATGCATTTGTTTCTCATACTAGACACTCTAATGTACTTGTCCTCTTGCTCAGTTGTGCACCGGAGCCTCCCACTCCTCTTTCTATTCTGGTTAGAGCCAGTTTGCATTGTTCTGTGAAGGGAGTAGTACACAGTGTCGTACCAGATCTTCAGTTTCTTGACAATTTCTCGCATGGAATAGCCTTCATTTCTCAGAACAAGAATAGACTGACGAGTTTCAGAAGAAAGTTATTTGTTTCTGCCCATTTTGAGCCTGTAATCGAACCCACAAATGCTTTTCTTTCAAAAACAAGGACATTTCTAAGTGACCCCAGACTTTTGAACGGTAGTGTACATGCAGTCTACTTGGCAAATAAAGTTTATTCTGATTGTGATTCTGACCTGCTCTCTCTCCACGGCGTAGGCCTGCAGTTGCTGCTGGAGGAACATCACGTCCTGGCTGTGGCCTCCTCCCCCCAGGGAGACTCTAGCATGCAGTGCCTGGATCTCCAGGTCCTTGAGAGAAATACAATGGTATATTTCAATAGGACAACGTTACACAGCCTCAAAACACGGTTAAACTACACATTTGATATTTACGGATGGTCAGTCCTTGCATCCATAGTACCGTCTATGAATTTGAGAGACGTTACGTTTCTCCAGCCCCATCCCTTAGCTTTTTACCAAAACAGTTGTTTTAATTGCATATTGCCCTTTATTTTTGCATATTGCCCATACCTTCTGCAGGATCATCTGGGAGAGTTTCCCAATCTCCTCTCTGGAGACCCCCAGCTGGTCCAGCTGTCTGGTCAGGTTCAGGTTCTTCTCATTCAGCTGGCTGATCTCAGTCTCCTTCTCCTTGATGCCCTTCAGGTTCAAATATAGATATATTAGCAAGAAAAGAAGGCCACTGTTTCTCAAGCCAAGTGAGATGGATGATGTCATGACATTTATTTTCACATTTTCGTCATTTAACAAAAAGTCAGATTATTTAGTATATTATTATAATATTAAATAATAAAAACGCAGGAAATACCTTCACCAGACGGTCTATCTCCACCTTTGACAGGTCATGTTTCTCGTTGTCGTTCTCTCCGTTATTCAGAGACGACTGGGTCTTGTCTTCCTGTTGGAGGATGACCACTTCCTGTTCCTGGGAGGAGTGGGTGTGGCCGAGGTGATCTACTTCCTGCTGCAGGCGCCCAATCTCCTCGTCCTTGGCGTGGATCAGCCTATCGTAGTTCTCTCTGCTCTGCTCGTGGCGTTGGTGGGCCTGCTCCAACTCATTCTGCTGCGCCAGGAGAGACTGCTGGGAGGAGAGGAGGTGACCCCGCTGCTCCTCCACTCTCCTCTTCAAGGAGTGGCCCTCATCCTCCAGCCCGTCTCTGGAGCTCTTCAGCTGGCTGATCTCATTCTCCAGTTCTGTGATGCACATTTTCTGAATTTCAAACGAGACTGTCCTCACTGAGACAATTCCTTTTGCAGGACTCCAGACTGCGACTTAAAAAAAAAAAAGGTATTTTGCGACCCCCTTCGTGCGAGTTACCTTATTAAATTGTTCGCACTGGGCGCGATCTGAAAATTCTACCTGGTCAACCTCAATCAAAACGTCCTATATTCTGGGGCGGATAAAAACCATGAATTTGTTCAACAGTAAAAGGCATCATCCTCATGATTGCTGTAATAAAAAGTATCTGAACTGCCGCGGTGCCTGTTTTGCTGGGTCCGGCTGCTGTAAATCAGTGAGCCTCTCACACCTCTCAGAATCGCATGCAAACTACTCTATTTTGGAGGCCCCCCAAAAAAAAATGTTGTTGTCCGAATTAAGAGAGAGGACGGGATAAAGCTTTTCTGTAGGTGTAATGTGTAATTCTTTCTTAACGCTCATTACCGAGCGCAAAGCACACGTCTTTTACAATCACGAGTAATTATTCTGATAAGGCTTTGAAATACGTAGCACGTCGGCCATCACGTCGTCGGCCATCACGAGTGAACTAGGCCACATCGCAACGGTGTTTTTGGAGGGACTTACATTTACTGTTAGATTAATACACGGCGTTATGTTTAAAAGTGAGCGAACTAGCTGATGTGTTTCTGAGTTCCTACTTCCTCAGGTGGTGAATTAGAACCAAGCGAATTAGGCCTATATAAAAAAAATGTGAGTGCACTGCACATAAAGATGAAGGGAAAATGTATCTCTTATCGAACAAAAAAAAAAAAATCTAAATTTTGAAGCCCTATTTTGACAGTAAAATATAACAAAAATTGCCTAATGTTCAACCCAAAAATCATGACAATCACTGGATTTAGGTCGCATAACAAAATATATATATATTTTTTTATAATGCATTCCCGTTTCTACTGGTCGATGTAACAAAGTATTTATTGAAAACCATTTCACTAGCCTATTACATTTCTTAATAAAGCATTGTGAAATGACTTCATAATGACTATATAAGATGACCCATACACAGTCAACGCCAAGTCTAGGACCAAAAACGGCTTCTCAGCAGCGTTTAAGACTCCTGAACAGGTCATCAAATGGTTACCCGGACTATTTGCATTGTGTGCCCCCCAACCCCTCGTTTACGCTACTGCTACTCTGTTTATCATATATGCATAGTCACTTTAACTATACCTACATGTACATACTACCTCAATCAGCCTGACTAACCGGTGCCTGTATGTAGCCCCTCTACAGCCCGTCTACAGCCCCGCCACCGTCTATAGCCCCTCTACAGTCTATAGCCCCTCTACCGTCTATAGCCCCTCTACCGTCTATAGCCCCTCTACCGTCTATAGCCCCTCTACCGTCTATAGCCCCTCTACTGTATATAGCCCCTCTACTGTATATAGCCCCTCTACTGTATATAGCCCCTCTACTGTATATAGCCCCTCTACTGTCTTTTTACTGTTGTTTTTTATTTCTGTACTGATCTATTGTTCACCTAATACCTTTTTTATACAAAAGAATTGCACTGTTGGTTAGAGCCTGTAAGTAAGCATTTCACTGTGAGGTCTACACCTGTTGTATTCAGCATTTCACTGTAAGGTCTACACCTGTTGTATTCAGCATTTCACTGTAAGGTCTACACCTGTTGTATTCAGCATTTCACTGTAAGGTCTACACCTGTTGTATTCAGCCTTTCACTGTAAGGTCTACACCTGTTGTATTCAGCATTTCACTGTGAGGTCTACACCTGTTGTATTCGGCATTTCACTGTGAGGTCTACACCTGTTGTATTCGGCATTTCACTGTGAGGTCTACACCTGTTGTATTCAGCATTTCACTGTAAGGTCTACACCTGTTGTATTAAGCATTTCACTGTAAGGTCTACACCTGTTGTATTAAGCATTTCACTGTAAGGTCTACACCTGTTGTATTCAGCATTTCACTGTGAGGTCTACACCTGTTGTATTCAGCCTTTCACTGTGAGGTCTACACCTGTTGTATTCAGCCTTTCACTGTGAGGTCTACACCTGTTGTATTCAGCATTTCACTGTGAGGTCTACACCTGTTGTATTCAGCCTTTCACTGTGAGGTCTACACCTGTTGTATTCAGCATTTCACTGTGAGGTCTACACCTGTTGTATTCAGCATTTCACTGTAAGGTCTACACCTGATGTATTCAGCATTTCACTGTAAGGTCTACACCTGTTGTATTCAGCATTTCACTGTAAGGTCTACACCTGTTGTATTCAGCCTTTCACTGTAAGGTCTACACCTGTTGTATTCAGCATTTCACTGTAAGGTCTACACCTGATGTATTCAGCACTTCACTGTAAGGTCTACACCTGATGTATTCAGCATTTCACTGTAAGGTCTACACCTGTTGTATTCAGCATTTCACTGTGAGGTCTACACCTGTTGTATTCAGCATTTCACTGTGAGGTCTACACCTGTTGTATTCAGCCTTTCACTGTGAGGTCTACACCTGTTGTATTCAGCCTTTCACTGTGAGGTCTACACCTGTTGTATTCAGCCTTTCACTGTGAGGTCTACACCTGTTGCATTCAGCATTTCACCTGTTGTATTCAGCCTTTCACTGTGAGGTCTACACCTGTTGTATTCAGCATTTCACTGTAAGGTCTACACCTGTTGTATTCAGCATTTCACTGTAAGGTCTACACCTGTTGTATTCAGCATTTCACTGTAAGGTCTACACCTGTTGTATTCAGCCTTTCACTGTAAGGTCTACACCTGTTGTATTCAGCCTTTCACTGTAAGGTCTACACCTGTTGTATTCAGTATTTCACTGTAAGGTCTACACCTGTTGTATTCGGCGAACGCGACAAATAAACTTTGATTTGAAATGTATTTATTGTGTGACGCTGCAAAACTTTTTTTATTTTTTATTATTTCTTTTAGGGGTTGACACCAAATCATGGGCTGGTGCCACCAACTGAAAACGTTTGTGTCACAAGTGGCACCGAGGGAAAACGTTAAGTCTGGAGCCATGACAACAGACGAAAATCACATCATTTAAAAACAACAGCAAGAGAGCAAATTCTATTTACCTGTGATGACGTCCAGGGTGCGTGGCTCGGACAGGCTCGAGTGCTGGGGTCTGCTCTGCTGGTCCCTGAGGCGATCAATCTCCTCCTAAAAGGATAATAATCAGTCATTACACTTTTACAGCACTTTTCATTACATTCATTTATCATCTCAAAGTACTTTTAACGACCCGGCCTGCCATGACTGTTAGATGGACAGTCATGGCGGGCCGGGTCGTTCCGTCATGGCGGGCCGGGTCGTTCCGTCATGGCGGGCCGGGTCGTTCCGTCATGGCGGGCCGGGTCGTTCCGTCATGGCGGGCCGGGTCGTTCCGTCATGGCGGGCCGGGTCGTTCAGTCATGGCAGGCCGGGTCGTTCAGTCATGGCAGGCCGGGTCGTTCAGTCAAGGCAGGCCGGGTAGATCAGGTAAGAGCGGAGGTGAGTATGAACTTAAATTTCCCAGAGGGGAAAGGTAACCTAGACACACAGTACTGCTGTATACAAGCTCGACACTGTACATTACACACTCAACATGTCTCAACGTGTACTTGTCACTATCCAAATGAACCAAAATGATTAGCATAATAGATACGTCGTATGTTACCCACGTCATACGTACCTTCAGGTGGCTCTTGTCCTCCTTCATGCCTCCCAGCTGCTTGTCCTTCTCCTCCAGAGCTCCTCTCAGGGTCTCAGCCTCCTGGGTGGCTGCCTGGACCTCGGCCTCCAGCTCCCTCTGGGTGGCGGCCATGTTAGCTCTCAGACTCTCCGTGAAGGAGTCCTTCTCCTGGAGATTCACGTTTAGAATCATACAAATTTTTTTTTTTCTTTTTTTTTTTAAAGGCGCAATCTGCAATTCCTACAATACATTTTTGGACTTTAATGATATATAGGCATCGGTTATAAAAAAAAATATATAACTTATAAGTGTCTCATGAACTTCGTTCAACTGTCTAACCCCATCAGAACGCAAACGTTTACCTCCATTGTTTGTAAACAACGTAATTGTAAACAAACACTGTATAGCTCCAACACATGGTTACATTTATCATTTTGATCTTGTAGTCAGTCCTTGCATCCATATTTCTGCAGCCATATCTATCCCCAATACCCCAAAAGGTGGCAGGGTGACCCGCTTTGTAGTTGTTTTAACTGCAGATTGACCCTTTAACCTCAGAAAGGTCTGTCACAGAGTTAGATAAAGTACTCATGGACATACCCGTTATAACACAAAATATGAGAGCTCTATCTAACTCTATGGTAATGTCAGCTGACCTGGAGGAGGTCTGTCAACTGTTTCTGTCCGGCCACGGTGATGGACAGCATCTCGTTGGTGTCTCTGTGGTCGGAGGCCATCTGTTCCACGTCTCTTCTAAGCTGGAAGATCTCCAGATCCTTCTCCTGGTTCAACCTCACTGTCCTCTCATGCTCCGTCTGCAAGTAATCAAATCAAACCGTATTTATATAGCACTTTAAACAAAACATTTGGTTCAAAGTCACAATAAACAAATTAAATGAAATAAACAAAAGTGAGAAAGATAAAAAATTACTTTCTAGATAAATATGATTATGAAGACAGATAAATGAAGATACTAAGTGTCCTGGCTGGCCTAGTGAAGATATTAAGTGTCCTGGCTGGCCTAGTGAAGATATTAAGTGTCCTGGCTGGTCTAGTGAAGATATTAAGTGTCCTGGCTGGTCTAGCAGTATCTAATGATAAATGAAGATATTAAGTGTCCTGGCTGGTCTAGCAGTATCTAATGATAAATGAAGATACTAAGTGTCCTGGCTGGTCTAGTGAAGATATTAAGTGTCCTGGCTGGTCTAGTGAAGATATTAAGTGTCCTGGCTGGTCTAGTGAAGATATTAAGTGTCCTGGCTGGTCTAGTGAAGATAAAGTGTCCTGGCTGGTCTAGCAGTATCTAATGATAAATGAAGATATTAAGTGTCCTGGCTGGTCTAGCAGTATCTAATGATAAATGAAGATACTAAGTGTCCTGGCTGGTCTAGTGAAGATATTAAGTGTCCTGGCTGGTCTAGTGAAGATATTAAGTGTCCTGGCTGGTCTAGTGAAGATATTAAGTGTCCTGGCTGGTCTAACAGTATCTAATGATAAGTGAAGATATTAAGTGTCCTGGCTGGTCTAGTGAAGATATTAAGTGTCCTGGCTGGCCTAGTGAAGATATTAAGTGTCCTGGCTGGCCTAGTGAAGATATTAAGTGTCCTGGCTGGTCTAGTGAAGATATTAAGTGTCCTGGCTGGTCTAACAGTATCTAATGATAAGTGAAGATATTAAGTGTCCTGGCTGGTCTAGTGAAGATATTAAGTGTCCTGGCTGGTCTAGTGAAGATATTAAGTGTCCTGGCTGGTCTAGTGAAGATATTAAGTGTCCTGGCTGGTCTAGTGAAGATATTAAGTGTCCTGGCTGGTCTAGTGAAGACATTAAGTGTCCTGGCTGGTCTAGTGAAGATAGTGAGTGTCCTGGCTGGTCTAGTGAAGATATTAAGTGTCCTGGCTGGTCTAGTGAAGATATTAAGTGTCCTGGCTGGTCTAGTGAAGATATTAAGTGTCCTGGCTGGTCTAGTGAAAATATTAAGTGTCCTGGCTGGTCTAGTGAAGATATTAAGTGTCCTGGCTGGTCTAAGAGTATCCTAATGCAGCAGCCTCCGGCACGCATTGTCTACAACACGGGTCAAACTCCTTCCACGGACGGCCGAGCGTCTGCGGATTTCTGCTCCTCCCTTGTACTTGACTGATGAAATAAGTTAACAAATTAGTTAGGAACTCCCCTCACCTGGTTGTCTAGGTCACAAATTAGTTAGGAACTCCCCTCACCTGGTTGTCTAGGTCACAAATTAGTTAGGAACTCCCCTCACCTGGTTGTCTAGGTCACAAATTAGTTAGGAACTCCCCTCACCTGGTTGTCTAGGTCACAAATTAGTTAGGAACTCCCCTCACCTGGTTGTCTAGGTCACAAATTAGTTAGGAACTCCCCTCACCTGGTTGTCTAGGTCACAAATTAGTTAGGAACTCCCCTCACCTGGTTGTCTAGGTCACAAATTAGTTAGGAACTCCTCACCTGGTTGTCTAGGTCACAAATTAGTTAGGAACTCCCTCACCTGGTTGTCTAGGTCACAAATTAGTTAGGAACTCCCCTCACCTGGTTGTCTAGGTCACAAATTAGTTAGGAATTCCCCTCACCTGGTTGTCTAGGTCACAAATTAGTTAGGAATTCCCCTCACCTGGTTGTCTAGGTCTTAATTGAAAGGAAAAAACAAAAACCTGCAGACACTAGGCCCTCCATGGAATGTGTTCGACACCCCTGGCCCACACTGTCTGCAGATGTTCAAATCCAGCCTACGGGCCTTTGACACAACCTCTCTCTGTACCTGCCCACTGACATCCAATGCCCACTCTCTCTATCAGTTCAATAAAATCAGAAAATACCTTGAAAATATCTAAAATATATTTTTAAAAAAATGAAGATCGATAAATTGATTAAAACAGTGGACCTGCAGTGCCGAGGCGTCCATGGAGCGGGCAGCAGTCAGCTCCTCGATGGTCAGCTGGTACTGCCTGGCCTGCTCCTGGAGGCCATTCTCTGCCTGGCCCAGTTCTCCTTCCAGCTGGCTCTTCTCCAACTTCAGAGCCTCGATGCGGGTGTCCTTCTCCAGGACCGTCCTGGTGAGAGCGGCCTGGACCTCCCTGACCTGCCTGGCCAGCTCCTCTACCCTCCCCTGGGCCTGCTCAGCCTCTGTCTTCAGCCTCTGCTTCTCCATCTTCATCTCGTAGTCTTCTGACATCACCTTCTCCTGGGAGCTCCTCATCTCAGCCAGCTCTCTCCTGAGCTCCTCCAGCTGCTCTCTGGACCCACCGGTTTCTCTCCCTCTCTCCCCAGCCTCACACAGCTCTGCCCGGGCAGCAGACAGCTGCTCCTCCCTCTCCTGTATGGTTCTCTGGAACTCCTGGGTCTCCCTGCGTGCCTCCTTGCCCATCTCTGTTGCCCGTCCAAGTTTGTCTCTCAGCTCCTTAATGGTGCCCTCCAGCTGCTGCTTGCCCATGTGTAGGTCGTTGAGAGTGAATGCACTCTGGCTCAGTTTCTCCTGCTGGGCCTGTAGCTCTTGCTGCAGTGCCACCCTCTGGTCGGTGGTGGTACTGAGCTCTGATTGCAGCCTAGCCACCACAGCTTCAGATTCCTTCAGCTGAACAGAGAGCTGCTCTTTCACCGAGATCACATGCTGTAAAGTGGAGACACAACACAGAACAATAACAGCATGTCAATAACCTTGTCTAGATAGTGTTACTTTGCTGTGTGTCTGACTAACATAAACCTTGTAGACTGTTGACTAGTTTGATAGCATAACACAAAAAGTTGAGTGTCAAACCATAACCTGATCATGCAACCTTGTCTTTAAATACATTCAAATTGAAAATGACCATTTCCCTGTTCAGAAACCCCAGCGTAGTTCAAACCACACCTGTGTAGCCTGCTGGTTCTGTCTGTCCAGTTCTTCCAGCTCGTTGAGGAGGGTCTCTCGTTCCTCCTGGATCTCCCTCAACGACTGCTCACTCTTCTCTAGCTCTGCCCTCAGCCCTGATACCTGCTCTGTGGCGGCTGGGGAGGACTCCCCTCCATCAAGGCTGTCCGACTCCACTCTCTCCTCGGCCCTGGCGAGTCTCTCCTGTAGATTCCGCTGAGCAGGGAAAAATAAATATATATATATATTTTTTTTTTTTTTATGTGTCAACAATGAAATAATCCAACTGAAAATAGCTCTCGTCGAACAGCAAACGCCATTGTAGGAAAAACCTTCTCAGGGCCCTCTCTTAACCTCTCTGAGGCACCTGATTACAATCTAACACCTTATTCCTAGTTATATGTACATTTCTACCTCAATTACCTCATACTCCTTAACATTGACTCAGTACTGGTACCCCATGTATATAGCCTAGTTATCATTACTCAGTACTGGTACCCCGTGTATAGAGCCTAGTTATCATTACTCAGTACTGGTACCCCGTGTATATAGCCTAGTTATCATTACTCAGTACTGGTACCCCGTGTATATAGCCTAGTTATCATTACTCAGTACTGGTACCCCGTGTATATAGCCTAGTTATCATTACTCAGTACTGGTACCCCGTGTATAGAGCCTAGTTATCATTACTCAGTACTGGTACCTTGTGAATATAGCCAAGTTATGATTACTCAGTACTGGTACCCCGTGTATAGAGCCTAGTTATCATTACTCAGTACTGGTACCCCGTGTATAGAGCCTAGTTATCATTACTCAGTACTGGTACCCCGTATATAGAGCCTAGTTATCATTACTCAGTACTGGTACCCTGTGTATAGAGCCTAGTTATCATTACTCATTGACTCAGTACTGGTACCTGGTGTATATAGCCAAGTTATGATTACTCAGTACTGGTACCCCGTGTATATAGCCTAGTTATCATTACTCAGTACTGGTACCCCGTGTATAGAGCCTAGTTATCATTACTCAGTACTGGTACCCCGTGTATAGAGCCTAGTTATCTTTACTCAGTACTGGTACCCTGTGTATAGAGCCTAGTTATCATTACTCATTGACTCAGTACTGGTACCTGGTGTATAGAGCCTAGTTACCATTACTCAGTACTGGTACCCCGTGTATAGAGCCTAGTTACCATTACTCAGTACTGGTACCCCGTGTATATAGCCTAGTTATCATTACTCAGTACTGGTACCCCGTGTATAGAGCCTAGTTATCATTTCTCAGTACTGGTACCCTGTGTATATAGCCTAGTTATCATTATTCAGTACTGGTACCCAGTGTATAGAGCCTAGTTATCATTACTCAGTACTGGTACCCCGTGTATAGAGCCTAGTTATCATTACTCAGTACTGGTACCCTGTGTATAGAGCCTAGTTATCATTACTCAGTACTGGTACCCTGTATATAGCCTAGTTATCATTACTCAGTACTGGTACCCTGTGTATAGAGCCTAGTTATCATTACTCATTGACTCAGTACAGGTACCCTGTGTATAGAGCCTAGTTATCATTACTCAGTACTGGTACCTGGTGTATAGAGCCTAGTTACCATTACTCAGTACTGGTACCCGTGTATATAGCCTAGTTATCATTACTCAGTACTGGTACCCCGTGTATAGAGCCTAGTTATCATTTCTCAGTACTGGTACCCTGTGTATATAGCCTAGTTATCATTACTCATTGACTCAGTACAGGTACCCCATGTATAGAGCCTAGTTATCATTACTCAGTACTGGTACCTGGTGTATAGAGCCTAGTTACCATTACTCAGTACTGGTACCCCGTGTATATAGCCTAGTTATCATTACTCAGTACTGGTACCCCGTGTATATAGCCTAGTTATCATTATTCAGTACTGGTACCCCGTGTATAGAGCCTAGTTATCATTACTCATTGACTCAGTACAGGTACCCCATGTATAGAGCCTAGTTATCATTACTCAGTACTGGTACACCGTGTATAGAGCCTAGTTATCATTACTCAGTACTGGTACCCCGTGTATAGAGCCTAGTTATCATTACTCAGTACTGGTACCCCGTGTATAGAGCCTAGTTATCATTACTCAGTACTGGTACCCCGTGTATATAGCCTAGTTATCATTACTCAGTACTGGTACCCGTGTATAGAGCCTAGTTATCATTACTCAGTACTGGTACCCGTGTATAGAGCCTAGTTATCATTACTCAGTACTGGTACCCGTGTATATAGCCTAGTTATCATTACTCAGTACTGGTACCCCATGTATATAGCCTAGTTATCATTACTCAGTACTGGTACCTGTGTATAGAGCCTAGTTATCATTACTCAGTACTGGTACCCCATGTATATAGCCTAGTTATCATTACTCAGTACTGGTACCTGTATAGAGCCTAGTTATCATTACTCAGTACTGGTACCCGTGTATATAGCCTAGTTATCATTACTCAGTACTGGTACCTGTATATAGCCTAGTTATCATTACTCAGTACTGGTACCCCTGTGTATATAGCCTAGTTATCATTACTCAGTACTGGTACCCTGTATAGAGCCTAGTTATCATTACTCAGTACTGGTACCTTGTGAATATAGCCTAGTTATCATTACTCAGTACTGGTACCCCGTGTATATAGCCTAGTTATCATTACTCAGTACTGGTACCCTGTGTATAGAGCCTAGTTATCATTACTCAGTACTGGTACCCCGTGTATAGAGCCTAGTTATCATTACTCAGTACTGGTACCCTGTGTATAGAGCCTAGTTATCATTACTCATTGACTCAGTACTGGTACCTGGTGTATAGAGCCTAGTTACCATTACTCAGTACTGGTACCCCGTGTATATAGCCTAGTTATCATTACTCAGTACTGGTACCCCGTGTATAGAGCCTAGTTATCATTTCTCAGTACTGGTACCCTGTGTATATAGCCTAGTTATCATTATTCAGTACTGGTACCCAGTGTATAGAGCCTAGTTATCATTACTCAGTACTGGTACCCTGTGTATAGAGCCTAGTTATCATTACTCAGTACTGGTACCCTGTGTATAGAGCCTAGTTATCATTACTCAGTACTGGTACCCTGTGTGTATAGCCTAGTTATCATTACTCAGTACTGGTACCCTGTGTATAGAGCCTAGTTATCATTACTCAGTACTGGTACCCTGTGTATATAGCCTAGTTATCATTACTCAGTACTGGTACCTGGTGTATAGAGCCTAGTTATCATTACTCAGTACTGGTACCTGGTGTATAGAGCCTAGTTACCATTACTCAGTACTGGTACCCCGTGTATATAGCCTAGTTATCATTACTCAGTACTGGTACCCCGTGTATAGAGCCTAGTTATCATTTCTCAGTACTGGTACCCTGTGTATATAGCCTAGTTATCATTACTCATTGACTCAGTACAGGTACCCCATGTATAGAGCCTAGTTATCATTACTCAGTACTGGTACCTGGTGTATAGAGCCTAGTTACCATTACTCAGTACTGGTACCCCGTGTATATAGCCTAGTTATCATTACTCAGTACTGGTACCCCGTGTATAGAGCCTAGTTATCATTTCTCAGTACTGGTACCCTGTGTATATAGCCTAGTTATCATTACTCATTGACTCAGTACAGGTACCCCATGTATAGAGCCTAGTTATCATTACTCAGTACTGGTACCCCGTGTATAGAGCCTAGTTATCATTACTCAGTACTGGTACCCCGTGTATATAGCCTAGTTATCATTACTCAGTACTGGTACCCCGTGTATATAGCCTAGTTATCATTATTCAGTACTGGTACCCTGTGTATAGAGCCTAGTTATCATTACTCAGTACTGGTACATATAGCCTAGTTATCATTACTCAGTACTGGTATATAGAGCCTAGTTATCATTACTCAGTACTGGTACACCTAGTTATCATACTCAGTACTAGAGTGTACCTAGTTATCATTACTCAGTACTGGTACCCGTGTATATAGCCTAGTTATCATTACTCAGTACTGGTACTGTATAGAGCCTAGTTATCATTACTCAGTACTGGTACCTCTGTGTATAGAGCCTAGTTATTATTACTCAGTACTGGTACCCGTGTATATAGCCTAGTTATCATTACTCAGTACTGGTACCCTGTGTATAGAGCCTAGTTATCATTACTCAGTACTGGTACCCTGTGTATAGAGCCTAGTTATCATTACTCAGTACTGGTACCTGTGTATATAGCCTAGTTATCATTACTCAGTACTGGTACCCTGTATATAGCCTAGTTATCATTACTCAGTACTGGTACCCTGTGTATAGAGCCTAGTTATCATTACTCAGTACTGGTACCCTGTGTATATAGCCTAGTTATCATTACTCAGTACTGGTACCTGTGTATAGAGCCTAGTTATCATTACTCAGTACTGGTACCCTGTGTATATAGCCTAGTTATCATTACTCAGTACTGGTACCCTGTGTATATAGAGCCTAGTTATCATTACTCAGTACTGGTACCCTGTGTATATAGCCTAGTTATCATTACTCAGTACTGGTACCCTGTGTATAGAGCCTAGTTATCATTACTCAGTACTGGTACCCTGTGTATATAGCCTAGTTATCATTACTCAGTACTGGTACCCTGTGTATAGAGCCTAGTTATCATTATTGACTCAGTACTGGTACCTGGTGTATAGAGCCTAGTTATCATTACTCAGTACTGGTACCTGTGTATAGAGCCTAGTTATATTACTCAGTACTGGTACTATAGCCTAGTTATCATTACTCAGTACTGGTACCTGTGTATAGAGCCTAGTTATCATTACTCAGTACTGGTACCCGTGTATAGAGCCTAGTTATCATTACTCAGTACTGGTACCCTGTGTATATAGCCTAGTTATCATTACTCAGTACTGGTACCCTGTGTATATAGCCTAGTTATCATTACTTCAGTACTGGTACCCTGTGTATATAGCCTAGTTATCATTACTCAGTACTGGTACCCTGTGTATAGAGCCTAGTTATCATTACTCAGTACTGGTACCCGTGTATAGAGCCTAGTTATCATTACTCAGTACTGGTACCTGTGTATATCATTACTCAGTTACCATTACTCAGTACTGGTACCCGTGTATATAGCCTAGTTATCATTACTCCAGTACTGGTACCTCAGTGTATATAGAGCCTAGTTATCATTACTCAGTACTGGTACCCGTGTATATAGCCTAGTTATCATTACTCAGTACTGGTACCCCGTGTATATAGCCTAGTTATCATTACTCAGTACTGGTACCCCGTGTATAGAGCCTAGTTATCATTACTCAGTACTGGTACCCCGTGTATAGAGCCTAGTTATCATTACTCAGTACTGGTACCCCGTGTATATAGCCTAGTTATCATTACTCAGTACTGGTACCCTGTGTATAGAGCCTAGTTATCATTACTCAGTACTGGTACCCTGTGTATATAGCCTAGTTATCATTACTCAGTACTGGTACCCGTGTATATAGCCTAGTTATCATTACTCAGTACTGGTACCCTGTGTATATAGCCTAGTTATCATTACTCAGTACTGGTACCTGTATAGAGCCTAGTTATCATTACTCAGTACTGGTACCCGATGTATATAGCCTAGTTATCATTACTCAGTACTGGTACCCTGTGTATAGAGCCTAGTTATCATTACTCAGTACTGGTACCCTGTGTATATAGCCTAGTTATCATTACTCAGTACTGGTACCTGTGTATATAGCCTAGTTATCATTACTCAGTACTGGTACCCTGTGTATAGAGCCTAGTTATCATTACTCAGTACTGGTACCTGTGTATATAGCCTAGTTATCATTTCAGTAGTGTATAGAGCCTAGTTATCATTACTCAGTACTGGTACCCTGTGTATAGAGCCTAGTTATCATTACTCAGTACTGGTACCCTGTGTATATAGCCTAGTTATCATTACTCATTGACTCAGTACTGGTACCTGTGTATAGAGCCTAGTTATCATTACTCAGTACTGGTACCCTGTATAGAGCCTAGTTATCATTACTCAGTACTGGTACCCTGTGTATAGAGCCTAGTTATCATTACTCAGTACTGGTACCCCGTGTATATAGCCTAGTTATCATTACTCAGTACTGGTACCCTGTGTATATAGCCTAGTTATCATTACTCAGTACTGGTACCTGTGTATAGAGCCTAGTTATCATTACTCAGTACTGGTACCCTGTGTATAGAGCCTAGTTATCATTACTCAGTACTGGTACCCGTGTATATAGCCTAGTTATCATTACTCAGTACTGGTACAATACCTAGTTATCATTACTCAGTACTGGTACCGTGTATAGAGCCTAGTTATCATTACTCAGTACTGGTACCCTTATCATTACTCAGTACTGGTACCTAGTTATCATTACTCAGTACTGGTACTGTGTATATAGCCTAGTTATCATTACTCAGTACTGGTACCGTGTATATAGCCTAGTTATCATTACTCAGTACTGGTACCCTGTGTATATAGCCTAGTTATCATTACTCAGTACTGGTACCTGTGTATAGAGCCTAGTTATCATTACTCAGTACTGGTACCCTGTGTATAGAGCCTAGTTATCATTACTCAGTACTGGTACCCTGTGTATAGCCTAGTTATCATTACTCAGTACTGGTACCCTGTGTATAGAGCCTAGTTATCATTACTCAGTACTGGTACCCTGTGTATAGAGCCTAGTTATCATTACTCAGTACTGGTACCCTGTGTATAGAGCCTAGTTATCATTACTCAGTACTGGTACCCTGTGTATATAGCCTAGTTATCATTACTCAGTACTGGTACCCTGTGTATAGAGCCTAGTTATCATTACTCAGTACTGGTACCTGTGTATATAGCCTAGTTATCATTATCATTACTCAGTACTGGTACCCTGTGTATAGAGCCTAGTTATCATTACTCAGTACTGGTACCCTGTGTATAGAGCCTAGTTATCATTACTCAGTACTGGTACCCGTGTATAGAGCCTAGTTATCATTACTCAGTACTGGTACTGTGTATATAGCCTAGTTATCATTACTCAGTACTGGTACCCTGTGTATAGAGCCTAGTTATCATTACTCAGTACTGGTACCCTGTGTATAGAGCCTAGTTATCATTACTCAGTACTGGTACCCTGTGTATAGAGCCTAGTTATCATTACTCAGTACTGGTAACCTGTGTATATAGCCTAGTTATCATTACTCATTGACTCAGTACAGGTACCCCATGTATAGAGCCTAGTTATCATTACTCAGTACTGGTACCCCGTGTATATAGCCTAGTTATCATTACTCAGTACTGGTACCCCGTGTATATAGCCAAGTTATCATTACTCAGTACTGGTACCCTAGTTATCATTACTCAGTACTGGTACCTGTATAGAGCCTAGTTATCATTACTCAGTACTGGTACCCCGTGTATAGAGCCTAGTTATCATTACTCAGTACTGGTACCCCATGTATATAGCCTAGTTATCATTACTCAGTACTGGTACCCCGTGTATAGAGCCTAGTTATCATTACTCAGTACTGGTATCCTGTGTATATAGCCTAGTTATCATTACTCAGTACTGGTACCCCGTGTATATAGCCTAGTTATCATTACTCAGTACTGGTACCCCGTGTATAGAGCCTAGTTATCATTACTCAGTACTGGTACCCCGTGTATATAGCCTAGTTATCATTACTCAGTACTGGTACCCCGTGTATATAGCCTAGTTATCATTACTCAGTACTGGTACCCCGTGTATATAGCCTAGTTATCATTACTCAGTACTGGTACCCTGTGTATATAGCCTAGTTATCAATACTCATTGACTCAGTACTGGTACCCGTGTATAGAGCCTAGTTATCATTACTCAGTACTGGTACCCTGTGTATATAGCCTAGTTATCATTACTCAGTACTGGTACCCTGTGTATAGAGCCTAGTTATCATTACTCAGTACTGGTACCCTGTGTATAGAGCCTAGTTATCATTACTCAGTACTGGTACCCTGTGTATAGAGCCTAGTTATCATTACTCAGTACTGGTACCCTGTGTATATAGCCTAGTTATCATTACTCAGTACTGGTACCCTGTGTATAGAGCCTAGTTATCATTACTCAGTACTGGTACCCTGTGTATATAGCCTAGTTATCATTACTCAGTACTGGTACCCTGTGTATAGAGCCTAGTTATCATTACTCAGTACTGGTACCCTGTGTATAGAGCCTAGTTATCATTACTCAGTACTGGTACCCCGTGTATATAGCCTAGTTATCATTACTCAGTACTGGTACCCCGTGTATAGAGCCTAGTTATCATTTGTCAGTACTGGTACCCTGTGTATATAGCCTAGTTATCATTACTCATTGACTCAGTACTGGTACCCTGTGTATAGAGCCTAGTTATCATTACTCAGTACTGGTAACCTGTGTATATAGCCTAGTTATCATTACTCAGTACTGGTACCCTGTGTATAGAGCCTAGTTATCATTACTCAGTACTGGTACCCTGTGTATATAGCCTAGTTATCATTACTCAGTACTGGTACCTGGTGTATAGAGCCTAGTTATCATTACTCAGTACTGGTACCTGGTGTATAGAGCCTAGTTACCATTACTCAGTACTGGTACCCCGTGTATATAGCCTAGTTATCATTACTCAGTACTGGTACCCCGTGTATAGAGCCTAGTTATCATTTGTCAGTACTGGTACCCTGTGTATATAGCCTAGTTATCATTACTCATTGACTCAGTACAGGTACCCCATGTATAGAGCCTAGTTATCATTACTCAGTACTGGTACCCCGTGTATAGAGCCTAGTTATCATTACTCAGTACTGGTACCCCGTGTATATAACCAAGTTATCATTACTCAGTACTGGTACCCTGTGTATATAGCCTAGTTATCATTATTCAGTACTGTTACCCTGTGTATATAGCCTAGTTATCATTATTCAGTACTGTTACCCCGTGTATAGAGCCTAGTTATCATTACTCAGTACTGGTACCCCGTGTATATAGCCTAGTTATCATTACTCAGTACTGGTACCCGTGTATAGAGCCTAGTTATCATTACTCAGTACTGGTACCCGTGTATAGAGCCTAGTTATCATTACTCAGTACTGGTACCCGTGTATAGAGCCTAGTTATCATTACTCAGTACTGGTACCTGTATAGAGCCTAGTTATCATTACTCAGTACTGGTACCCAGTGTATAGAGCCTAGTTATCATTACTCAGTACTGGTACCCTGTATAGAGCCTAGTTATCATTACTCAGTACTGGTACCCGTGTATAGAGCCTAGTTATCATTACTCAGTACTGGTACCCGTGTATATAGCCTAGTTATCATTACTCAGTACTGGTACCCCGTGTATATAGCCTAGTTATCATTACTCAGTACTGGTACCCCGTGTATAGAGCCTAGTTATCATTACTCAGTACTGGTACCCCGTGTATAGAGCCTAGTTATCATTACTCAGTACTGGTACCCTGTGTATAGAGCCTAGTTATCATTACTCAGTACTGGTACCCTGTGTATAGAGCCTAGTTATCATTACTCAGTACTGGTACCCCGTGTATATAGCCTAGTTATCATTACTCAGTACTGGTACCCTGTGTATAGAGCCTAGTTATCATTACTCAGTACTGGTACCCCGTGTATATAGCCTAGTTATCATTACTCAGTACTGGTACCCCGTGTATAGAGCCTAGTTATCATTACTCAGTACTGGTACCCTGTGTATATAGCCTAGTTATCATTACTCATTGTGTATTTATTATTACAAGTTATATTTTTCTATTATTTCTCTATTTTCTTTCTCTCTGTATTGTTGGGAAGGGTCCGTAAGGAAGCATTTCACTGTTAGTCTACACCTGTTGATTACCAAGCACGTGAGGAATAACATTTGATCTCTAATAAGACACCTTATCACATGACCTAGTGCGTCACGGACCATAAACCACTTCCACTACTACCATCAGTCCAATTCCTATCACTGTGTGTGTCTTGAGTGTGGAATGAAGTATGTTCTGTACATCTGTCTCCTACTGGTCATTATCCGCCTAACAGAGGAACAGTTGAGCCTTCATATTAAACACACACACACACACACACACACACACACACACACACACACATATATATATATATTAAATGAAGTGAAATGCTTATGTTCCTAGCTCCAAACAATGCAGTAGAATGCCAATAAAAGCTCAAATTTTATATATACAGTCGTGGCCAAAAGTTTTGAAAATGACACAAATATTAATTTCCACAAAGGTTTGCTGCTTCAGTGTCTTTAGATATTTTTGTCAGATGTTACTATGGAATACTGAAGTATAATTACAAGCATTTCATAAGTGTCAAAGGCTTTTATTGACAATTACATGAAGTTGATGCAAAGAGTCAATATTTGCAGTGTTGACCCTTCTTTTTCAAGACCTCTGCAATCCGCCCTGGCATGCTGTCAATTAACTTCTGGGCCACATCCTGACTGATGGCAGCCCATTCTTGCATAATCAATGCTTGGAGTTTGTCAGAATTTGTGGGTTTTTGTTTGTCCACCCGCCTCTTGAGGACTGACCACAAGTTCTCAATGGGATTAACATCTGGGGAGTTTCCTGGCCATGGACCCAAAATATCGATGTTTTGTTCACCAAGCCACTCAGTTATCACTTTTGCCTTATGGCAAGGTGCTCCATCATGCTGGAAAGGGCTTTGTTCGTCACCAAACTGTTTCTGGATGGTTGGGAGAAGTTGCTCTCGGAGGATGTGTTGGTACCATTCTTTATTCATGGCTGTGTTCTTAGGCAAAATTGTGAGTGAGCCCACTCCCTTGGCTGAGAAGCAACCCCACACATGAATGGTCTCAGGATGCTTTACTGTTGGCATGACACAGGACTGATGGTAGCGCTCACCTTGTCTTCTCCTGCTTTTTCCAGATGCCCCCAACAATCGGAAAGGGGATTCATCAGAGAAAATGACTTGACCCCAGTCCTCAGCAGTCCAATCCCTGTACCTTTTGCAGAATATCAGTCTGTCCCTGATGTTTTTCCTGGAGAGAAGTGGCTTCTTTGCTGCCCTTCTTGACACCAGGCCATCCTCCAAGTCTTCGCCTCACTGTGCATGCAGAGGCACTCACACCTGCCTGCTGCCAATTCTGAGCGAACTGTACTGGTGGTGTCCCGATCCCGCAGCTAAATACATTTTAGGAGACGGTCCTGGCGCTTGCTGGACTTTCTTGGGCGCCCTGAAGCCTTCTTCACAACAATTGAACCGCTCTCCTTGAAGTTCTTGATGATCCGATAAAATGGTTGATTTAGGTGCAATCTTATTGGCAGCAATACCCTTGCCTGTGAAGCCCTTTTTGTGCAAAGCAATAATGACAGCATGTGTTTCCTTGCAGGTAACCATGGCTGACAGAGGAAGAACAATGATTCCAAGCACCACCCTCCTTTTGAAGCTTCCAGTCTGTTATTCGAACTCAATCAGCATGACAGAGTGATCTCCAGCCTTGTCCTCATCAGCACTCACACCTGTGTTAACAAGAGAATCACTGACATGATGTCAGCTGGTCCTTTTGTGGCAGGGCTGAAATGCAGTGGAAATGTTTTGGGGAGATTTTGTTTATTTGCATGGCAAAGAGGGACGTTGCAATTAATTGCAATTCATCTGATCACTCTTCATTACATTCTGGAGTATATTCTCAAAACTTTTGGCCACGACTGTATGTATGTATGTATGTATATATATATTAAACCTAACAGAGGAGCAATTAAACCTACATATTACCTTCTAACAGAGGAGTCGGTACAGTTGAACAAATACACTCGCAGGTAGCCTAGTGGAAAGAGCGTTGGACTTTTAACCGAAAGGTTGCAAGGTCGAATCCCCAAGCTGACAAGGTAAAAATCTTTCGCTCTGCCCCTGAACAAGGCAGTTAACCCACTGTTCCTAGGCCGTTATTGAAAATCAGAATTTGTTCTTGACTGACTTGCCTAAATTAAGGTTAAAAAAATATAAAAAATCTAGTACTGTACCCCCCTTTGCAACCAGAACAGCCAGAATTCTTTGTGGTGTGAAAATATGCTTAATTGATATCAAGGGACCTAACATGTGCCAGGAAAACATTCCCCACACCATTACACCACGCCACCAGCCTTTATCGTTGACACCAGGCAGGATGGGGCCATGGACTCATGCTGCTTACGCCAAATACTGACATCAGCATGACGCAACAGGAACCGGGATTCATCGGGCCAGGATATGTTTTTCCACTCTTCAATTGTCCAGTGTTGGTGATCACGTGCACAATGGAGCCGCTCATTCTTGTTTTTATCTGATAGGAGTAGAACCCGGTGTGGTCATCTGCTGCAATAGCCAATCCGTGACGAGGATCGATGAGTTGTGTGTTCAGAGATGCCGTTCTGCACGCCACTGTTTTACAACACCGTTATTTGCCTGTTTGTGGCCCCGGGCCCGTTAACTTTAACAATTCTTGCCCTTCTCCTTCTCCTTCTCTCATCAACGAGCTGTTTTCCGCCCACAGGACTGCCGCTGACTGGATGTCGCACCGTTCTCGGTAAACCCTCGACACTTGTGTGTGACAAGCCCAGGAGGCTGGCCGTTTCTGAGATCCTGGAACCTGGAACAACTGACACCGACGATCACACCACGCTCAAAATGTCTTAGGGTCACTCGTTTTGCCCATTCTAACGTTCAATCGGACAGTAACTGAATGGCTCGATGCCCGTCTGCCTGCTTTATATAGCAAGCCACTGTCTGTAGGAATGAACCATTTTCATGATTATATTACACCTTCTAACAGAGGTGCCGGGACAGTTACACACACACACACACACACACACACACACACACACTTTTCATTTAACCTTTATGTAACTAGGCAAGTCAGTTAAGAACAAATTCTTATTTTACAAAGATGGCCATTAGCAAACAGAAATAAACTCATATAGAACTTTAAAGTTGTGTTTACTTTTTTTTTTTTCCCCAAGTAATTTCCCCAAGTGAAGTTTCCATTTGAGAGTAAACACCCAACCTTGTCCTGTTCCACCGATTCCTTCTCTTTCCTCAACGTCCCGATGATAGTGTTGAGTTCTAGAATGTCAGCGTGTTCCACCTCCATCTTCGTTTCACTCTGTCCCCGAACCAAAATCAAAACACAATCGTTAAAAAGCAGGACGACGGCAGAATAAACGACATATTTCAACACCGTTGTAAAAATACATTCATTGCGTGATCAGGATTACATACCTGAAGACTCTTCAGCCTCGAGATCTCCTTCTCTGCACCTTGAAAAAGATGACCACACAAAAAAAAAAGTTGAGAGTTAAACTGAGCTTTTGACAAATAACTAAAACCCACTCAATTTCAATTCAGTCAGTAACCTGAATGGAAAATTTGAATTTCAGGTTTACCCTCGCTATACTTTGTGTATATTTATATTGCATTATACAGGGCGCATTTGGAAAAGAGACCTAGGTCACACGATATGTCTTACCTGTTAAAATAAAGGTTCAATTAAAACTACTGAGACTTTACCTGCAAGAGCTTTCCTCAGCCCCTGTATCTCCTGGTCTAGCTGGGCCTTATTCCGTGCTTTCCCCTCCTGCTCCTGGACACGTGACTGGAGCTCTGTGACAGACGTCTGCAGCCGCGTGTAGTTCTGCAGCAGCTCTGCGCTCTCTGCCTGCGCCTCCTCTTTCTCCTGCTGCAGCGTGGCCCGGCTCCTACCTGCCTCCTCCAGATTAACGGTCAGCTCCTTCAGCTTCTCCTCCTGCTCCTCTGCTGCCTCCTGTAAGGACTGGATGGTGTTCTGGAGGTCTGAGAGCGTGGAGGACTCCTGAAGAGCGTTGGCTGTGGCTGGACTAGTACCTGGAAGGGGTTCGGATACAGAGGGGTAACATGTAAGGGAAATGTCTGCGAGTCTTAGGTCAGGGTGGAGAAATCCGTCACAGGTACAGTGCATTCGGAGAGTATTGAGACACTTCCTTTTTCCACATTGTGATACTTTACAGGCTTATTCTAAAATGGATTAAATATTTGTTTTCCTTCATCAATCTACACACAATACCCCATAATGACATCACAATACCCCATAATGACATCACAATACCCCATAATGACAAAGTAAAAACAGGTTTTTAGAAATGTTTGCAAATACCTAATTGACATAAGTATTCAGATTCTTTGCTATAAGACTCGAAATTGAGCTCAGGTGCATCCTGTTTCCATTGGTCATCCTTGAGATGTTTCTACACCTTGATTGGAGTCTACCTGTGGTAAATTCAATTGATTGGACATGATTTGGAAAGGCACACATCTGTCTATATAAGGTCCGCAAGGTTGACAGTACATGTCAGAGCAAAAACCAAGCAATGAGGTCAAAGGAATTGTCCGTAGAGCTCCGAGACAGGATTGTGTCGAGGCACAGATCTGGTGAAGGGTACCAAAACATTTCTGCATTATAGAAGGTCCCCAAGAACACAGTAGCCGCCATCATTCTTAAACGGAAGAAGTTTGGAACCACAGACTCTTCCTAGAGCTGGCCGCCCGGCCAAACTGAGCAATCGGGGGAGAAGGGCCTTGGTCAGGAAGGTGGTCAGCGGCAGGGACTGGGAGACTAGACAGGATCAAGGGAAAGATTAACAGAGCAAAGTACAGCGAGATCCTTAAAGAAAACCTGCTCCAGAGCCCTCAGGACCTCAGAATGAGGGGCGAAGGTTCACCTTCTAACAGGACAACGACCCTAAGCACACAGACAACAAAACTCAGGAGTGGCTTCGGGACAAGTCTCTGAATGTCCTTGAGTGGCCCAGCCAGAGCCCGGACTTGTACCAGATCGAACATCTCTGGAGAGACCTGAAAATAGCTGTGCAGCGACGCTCTCCATCCAACCTGACAGAGCTTGAGAGAATCTGCAGAGAAGAGTGGGAGAAACTCCCCAAATACAGGTGTGCCAAGCATGTAGCGTCATACCCAAGAAGACTTGAGGCTGTACTCGCTGCCAAAGGTGCTTCAACAAAGTACTGAGTAAAGGGTCTGAATACTTATGTAAATGTGATATTTCAGTTTTTTTTTTTATAAATGTGAAAATGTCTAAAAATCCAGTTTTTGTGTTGTCCTAATGGGGTATTGTGATGTCATTATGGGGTATTGTGATGTCATTATGGGGTATTGTGATGTCATTATGGGGTATTGTGATGTCATTATGGGGTATTGTATGTAGATTGTCGAGGGAAAACTATTTTATCAATTTTAGAATGAGGCTGTAACGTAACAAAATGTGGAAAAAGTCAAGGGGTCTGAATACTTTTCGAATGCACTGTATATCATATCACCTATTTAAACCCGGGCTTCCTACTTTACTCATAACATTACTATATTTTGTATCTGTTGTAACCTCAAACTTTGTGGCGATGAATGGCCTAACTAAGCTGCTCTGGATAAGAGCATCTGCTAAATGACTCAAATGTAAATGTTTGTGAGTCGCTGGCTCGCTAAGGAGAGACCGGGATATTTTAATCTATTATCTGGTGATAGTTTGCAGAGTGACTATTTGCCCTCGGCATGAATTTGTTTTACCATTCTGAACGGCTAAAAGAATCCTTATGTTGTTCTGAAATATTTTACTGTACTGGACCTGCATTCATTAATACTGTCTCTGGTACTGGCTACGGAACTATTAAGTACTTTTTAAACCTCCTGCTTTGGGCTGGATGTGTCAATGCATAGTTCATACATGCATGCATAATCTCTGAGCAGAATTACTGTTTTACCTCAATTAGCTACGAAATCGCTAGTTTGAAAGCAACTTTTCTGGAACCTGTGCAGGACCATTTTCCCCACATTTAGGGCGCTACTTTCAGAACTACTGGCTAAAAAAGTATACAAAAGTACAGGAGAATATCTTTTAACGCAAAAATAACGGACATTTTTTTGAGCACTTATTGTGGTGACGATCTGACAAATTTTACAATCACGGTGGAGTATTGGACTCGCATTGTTCTGGTCTTAACTCGGACTGGCTTTAGGTGGTCTTGAACACACCACCGCCAGGCGGTAAATTGGTTAATAGACCAATAAGAAAAAGAGTTCCAAACCCACCTGCCAATAACAGCTAGTGTTCCGTTTTTTTAATTGTTACCCGGAAATGATTTGATACTGCTGTACAAACAGCTGCATTTGGCCTTAAACTAACAGAAATATACTTTGCTATAGCCTTACATGTTTTTGGAAATGCAAACACAGAGTAAGCTAAACGCCCATGGTTCCTCCTCACCCCCAGTCTGTTTCTGTTCCTCCAGCTCCTCTATCCTGTCCTCGTACTCTGCCAGCTCGTCCCGGTGGCGCCGGGTTATGTCGGCCATCTTCTGTCTCTGTGCGTCCTGCAGCGCTGCTAACTCGTGCTGGTGTTCATCTACCTCACGACCCATCTCCTCGCGCAGCTCCTGTTCCAGTAGAGTAGAATAGAATCACATAGAATGTTCCACAGAAAGAGGAATAGTCACTCTTAGTCCAAGCAGGGTTTCTAACAATCATTTTAATTTGATTCATAAAGCTTTTTTTACATAAACAGTTGGCAAAAGGGGTTTACACCAGGGATCTCCAACCCTGTTCCTGGAGAGATACCCTCCTGTAGGTTTACACCAGGGCTCTCCAACCCTGTTCCTGGAGAGATACCCTCCTGTAGGTTTACACCAGGGCTCTCCAACCCTGTTCCTGGAGAGATACCCTCCTGTAGGTTTACACCAGGGCTCTCCAACCCTGTTCCTGGAGAGACACCCTCCTGTAGGTTTACACCAGGGCTCTCCAACCCTGTTCCTGGAGAGATACCCTCCTGTAGGTTTTACACCAGGGATCTCCAACCCTGTTCCTGAGAGATACCCTCCTGTAGGTTTACACCAGGGCTCTACAACCCTGTTCCTGGAGAGACTGCCTTCCTGTAGGTTTACACCAGGGCTCTCCAACCCTGTTCCTGGAGAGATACCGTACTGGTGTAAACCTACAGGAGGGTATCTCTCCAGGAACAGGGCTGAGAGCCTGGTGTAAAACCTACAGGAGGGTATCTCTCCAGGAACAGGGCTGGAGAGCCCTGGTGTAAACCTACAGGAGGGTATCTCTCCAGGAACAGGGTTGGAGAGCCCTGGTGTAAACCTACAGGAGGGCAGTCTCTCCAGGAACAGGGTTGGAGAGGCCTGGTGTAAACCTACAGGAGGGCAGTCTCTCCAGGAACAGGGTTGGAGAGGCCTGGTGTAAACCTACAGGAGGGTATCTCTCCAGGAACAGGGTTGTAGAGCCCTGGTGTAAACCTACAGGAGGGTGTCTCTCCAGGAACATGGTTGGAGAGCCCTGGTGTAAACCTACAGGAGGGCATCTCTCCAGGAACAGGGTTGGAGAGCCCTGGTGTAAACCTACAGGAGGGCAGTCTCTCCAGGAACAGGGTTGGAGAGGCCTGGTGTAAACCTACAGGAGGGTATCTCTCCAGGAACAGGGTTGGAGAGCCCTGGTGTAAACCTACAGGAGGGTGTCTCTCCAGGAACAGGGTTGGAGAGCCCTGGTGTAAACCTACAGGAGGGTGTCTCTCCAGGAACATGGTTGGAGAGCCCTGGTGTAAACCTACAGGAGGGCAGTCTCTCCAGGAACAGGGTTGTAGAGCCCTGGTGTAAACCTACAGGAGGGTATCTCTCCAGGAACAGGGTTGGAGAGCCCTGGTGTAAACCTACAGGAGGGTGTCTCTCCAGGAACATGGTTGGAGGGCCCTGCTTTACAGTAACCCGGCCTAGACTCCCAAAGAGAAAGCACATTCAAACTCCCACCTTGATGATCCTCTGAAGCTTCAGGACCTCTCCCTGGTCACCGTTTCCTGCCCCTGGGGCTACGGATGCCTGAAACATATAAATATCAGAATTAAGATACGATTCAATTTAAAACGTGGGTTTTACGTGTATGTATTACTAGAGAAGAAACCTCTGAATTTCTACCAAGGATTTTTTAATTGGCACCTTTAGAATCCTTACAGTAAACGGTTATAGATCGAATGTGTTATAGTCTTATGCAATGAACGAAGACGTTGCAAAGAAACCTACCTGAGACACGCGTCTCCAGTGGGAGACCTCAGCCTCCAGCCTCATCAACTCCGTAGACAGGCGGTTAATCTCCTGCTGGGACCAGATGACGTCACTGAAGTCCATCTCGTCGCTGCCATGGAAACCCTGGTGGAGGGCGCCGCCCAGGGGGCGGGACATATAGGAGGAAGAGGTAGTGGTGGTGGAGGCGGTGGTGACAGGAAGCACAGCAGGGTCGGAGGTAGCTGATTGAGCAGAGTGTTGTAGCGTCTGGACCTCTTCCTGTAGTCCACTCTGACGGGCTTTCAGGTGACTGATCTCCACCTGGACAGGTGACATGACGACAGGTGACATGACGACAGGTGACATGACGACAGGTGACATGACGACAGGTGACATGACGACACAGTTTAGAAGTAGTGCAGACACATCCAGAAAACTTGAAGGTGCGTGGTACAACAACAAAAAATTAAATAGTTATGTCCTGAAAGACGGATAAGATGCCAGCACACTGTGAAAACGCTCCCTCAGAAAAAAAACTGTAGCTATCTATCCTTGTATCAAGATGACGACATTTCAGTTTCATTGAGTGTATAATCTAGTTGTGTGTATCGGACCGTACGTCTCTCTGTTGCATCATGGTCCTGTATTCAGCCGACTGTTGTTTATTCTGGATCTCGGAGGCCTCCAGCTTCTCCTCCAGCTCTGCATGGATCCTCTTTAAACGCTCATTCTGAAACAAGAGTAAAGATTGGAGGAAGACTTTAATTCTGTCTCCAGTTCACCGCATTTAAATATTGTTTTAATTAATTGAATAAATAGGTGGTCCAGGTATAAAATGACATGGGGGGGAAGTCCTCTTTTGTTCCCCAAGCGAGGGGGGAGGCTGATGACATCACAAATTACCATCAGATTAACTCTTTAAATGCCCTAATCCTTAAAGTTTGCAGTTGTCAGTTGTTATTTGTTTTACCCTTAAAAACCCTCATTCTGCAACACAGAGAGAGGACATAAACAACTATCAGACTGGAGATGAACAATGAACACAGAGGGAATCTGTTACAAATCTATATACTTTTAGGACTGCTGTCACAGACACTATTAAATCTAGTGCTGGATTTCAAAGCATAACTTTTTTTAAATAGCTTTTTAGTCCAGGACTAGGCTTTAATTTTGTGTCTTTGCAACCCGGCGCTATTATGGTGAGAATCCTCGTACCTCAGCCTCCACTTGCTCCAGCTTAGAACTGGACACCAGCAGCTCAGCGGAAGCATCTGGAAGAAACGGAGGAAATACTGGGTAATAACAAGCAGACTCCCATTCACAGCCATGCGTCCTCCACATGCACATGTGCCACACGTAAAAAATAAGATTTGCTAAACCAATCAAGTTTTAGTTCCAACACTTTATTTCCTACTGAGTGTGTCTTGTCCTAATATACAGGGTTGCTGTTAGCTGGTAATTGTACCTACTGTCCTAATACACAGGGTTGCTGTTAGCTGGTAATTGTACCTACTGTCCTAATATACAGGGTTGCTGTTAGCTGGTAATTGTACCTACTGTCCTAATATACAGGGTTGCTGTTAGCTGGTAATTGTACCTACTGTCCTAATATACAGGGTTGCTGTTAGCTGGTAATTGTACCTACTGTCCTAATATACAGGGTTGCTGTTAGCTGGTAATTGTACCTACTGTCCTAATATACAGGGTTGCTGTTAGCTGGTAATTGTACCTACTGTCCTAATATACAGGGCTGCTGTTAGCTGGTAATTGTACCTACTGTCCTAATATACAGGGGAGTATTTAGTCAGCCACCAATTGTGCAAGTTCTCTCACTTAAAAAGATGAGAGAGGCCTGTAATTTTCATCATAGGTACACTTCAACTATGACAGACAAAATGAGGGAAAAAAATCCAGAAAATCACATTGTAGGATTTGTTATGAATTTATTTGCAAATTATGGTGGAAAATAAGTATTTGGTCAATAACAAAAGTTGATCTCAATACTTTGTTATATACCCTTTGTTGGCAATGACAGAGGTCAAATGTTTTCTGTAAGTCTTCACAAGGTTTTCACACACTGTTGCTGGTATTTTGGCCCATTCCTCCATGCAGATCTCCTCTAGAGCAGTGATGTTTTGGGGCTGTCGCTGGGCAACACGGACTTTCAACTCCCTCCAAAGATTTTCTATGGGGTTGAGATCTGGAGACTGGCTAGGCCACTCCAGGACCTTGAAATGCTTCTTACTGAAGCCACTCCTTCGTTGCCGGGCGGTGTGTTTGGGATCATTGTCATGCTGAAAGACCCAGCCAAGTTTCATCTTCAATGCCCTTGCTGATGGAAGGAGGTTTTCACTCAAAATCTCACGATACATGGCCCCATTCATTCTTTCCTTTACACGGATCAGTCGTCCTGGTCCCTTTGCAGAAAAACAGCCCCAAAGCATGATGTTTCCACCCCATGCTTCACAGTAGGTATGGTGTTCTTTGGATGCAACTCAGCATTCTTTGTCCTCCAAACACGACGAGTTGAGTTTTTACCAAAAAGTTCTAGTTTGGTTTCATCTGACCATATGACATTCTCCCAATCCTCATCTGGATCATCCAAATGCTCTCTAGCAAACTTCAGACGGGCCTGAACATGTACTGGCTTAAGCAGGGGACACGTCTGGCACTGCAGGATTTGAGTCCCTGGCGGCGTAGTGTGTTACTGATGGTAGGCTTTGTTACTTTGGTCCCAGCTCTCTGCAGGTCATTCACTAGGCCCCCCCGTGTGGTTCTGGGATTTTTGCTCACCGTTCTTGTGATCATTTTGACCCCACGGGTGAGATCTTGCGTGGAGCCCCAGATCGAGGAAGATTATCAGTGGTCTTGTATGTCTTCCATTTCCTAATAATTGCTCCCACAGTTGATTTCTTCAAACCAAGCTGCTTACCTATTGCAGATTCAGTCTTCCCAACCTGGTGCAGGTCTACAATTTTGTTTCTGGTGTCCTTTGACAGCTCTTTGGTCTTGGCCATAGTGGAGTTTGGAGTGTGACTGTTTGAGGTTGTGGACAGGTGTCTTTTATACTGATAACAAGTTCAAACAGGTGCCATTAATACAGGTAGCAGTGGAGGACAGAGGAGCCTCTTAAAGAAGAAGTTACAGGTCTGTGAGAGCCAGAAATCTTGCTTGTTTGTATGTGACCAAATACTTATTTTCCACCATAATTTGCAAATAAATTCATAAAAAATCCTACAATGTGATTTTCTGGATTTTTTTTCCTCATTTTGTCTGTCATAGTTGAAGTGTACCTATGATGAAAATTACAGGCCTCTCATCTTTTTAAGTGAGAGAACTTGCACAATTTGTGGCTGACTAAATACTTTTTTGCCCCACTGTATATATATATTCATTCTAGACCCCCTCGTCCTAACACATCCTTCCAAGCTACCTAGAGGCCTTACAAGCCACAACTCCTAACCTCATCCTGTTGCAACAGTCCTGAACCTAGCTTACAATCCATGGTGGCAGCAACAGTCCTGAACCTAGTTTACAGTCCATAGTGGCAGCAACAGTCCTGAACCTAGCTTACAGTCCACGGTGGCAGCAACAGTCCTGAACCTAGTTTACAGTCCATGGTGGCAGCAACAGTCCTGAACCTAGCTTACGGTCCATGGTGGAAGCAACAGTCCTGAACATAGTTTACAGTCCATGGTGGCAGCAACAGTCCTGAACATAGCTTACAGTCCACGGTGGCAGCAACAGTCCTGAACATAGTTTACAGTCCATGGTGGCAGCGACAGTCCTGAACCTAGCTTACAGTCCATGGTGGCAGCAACAGTCCTGAACATAGTTTACAGTCCATGGTGGCAGCAACATGCTGAACCTAGTTTACAGTCCATGGTGGCAGCAACAGTCCTGAACCTAGTTTACAGTCCATGGTGGCAGCAACAGTCCTGAACCTAGCGTACAGTCCATGGTGGCAGCAACAGTCCTGAACATAGCTTACAGTCCACGGTGGCAGCAACAGTCCTGAACCTAGCTTAAAACTCCCATTAGACAGCTCTGCAAGAGTTATAAAATGTCGAAATACGTTCATTACTCACCAAATGTGGATTTTCGCTGAGCAACTATCTTCATTTACCGACGTTACGGCCTGAAATTCTGATATAATATTGATTTTAAAAATAGGCTTCTGCCATTCCTTGGGAATATGACACTGTCTGGAAGGTGAGGAGGTATTTTATCTATCCGGCAGCTATGAGACACTACCAGGGTTGGCAACTACATGTGACACACATATGAAGAGATCTGCTTCAAGTGTTTCACATGACAAAACTACATTCTAAAAAGGCAAACAAGAATGCCTTCACCAGCACTCTCTACATGATCCCACAAACAAAAAAATAGATTTCATAACTAATACTACAATTAAAACATATTTTCAGTCCAATTAGCCTAGTTCTCAATAGTTATGTAATATGCTTATTTAAATAAAATAAAAAATGTACTGTAGGTTGTGTGTTAATTTCAGAACTATAACAGCCTTCCACGAGTTACTGAGATGAGTCATGCGTAATCTTGCTCTGCGTACAGTATGTGTCGGTTGGAACGTAGCGATCAAAGTTCTCTGTGGTTCCTGTCTGTCTGTCGCAAGTTTATCAGTCAAACATTGTTTACTTATGGCAACAGTAGTCTTTCTGGTCAAAGTAAGTGGATTAATGAAAGCCCCCACACACTAAAGTATGGAGACAAAATTGTATTACAAAAAATGTTATATATACACAGAACCAGTCAAAATTAGGGACACACCTACTCATTCAAAGGGTTTTCTTTATTTTTACTATTTTCTACATTGTAGAGTAATAGTGAAGACATCAAAACTATGAAATAACACATGGAATCATGTAGTAACCAAAAAAAGTGTTAAACAAATCAAAATATATTTTATATTTGAGATTCTTCAAAAGCCACCCTTTGCCTTGATGACAGCTTTGCACAATCTTGGCATTCTCTCAGCCATCTTCATGATGTAGTCACCTGGAATGCATTTCAATTAACAGGTGTGCCTTGTTAAAAGTGAATCTGTGGAATTTCTTTCCTCCTTAATGCGTTTGAGCTGATCAGTTGTGTTGTGACAAGGTAGGGGAGGGGGGGGGTATACAGAAGACAGCCCTATTTGGTAAAAGACCAAGTCCATATTATGACAAGAACAGCTCAAATAAGCAAAGAGAAACAACAGTCCATCATTACTTTAAGACATGAAGGTCAGTCAATACGGAACACTTCAAGAACTTTGAACGTTTCTTCAAGTGCAGTTGCAAAAACCATCAAGCGCTATGATGAAACTGGCTCTCATGAGGACCGCCACAGGAAAGGAAGACCCAGAGTAACTTCTGCTGCAGAGGATAAGTTCATTAGAGTCACCAGCCTCAGAAATTGCAGCCCAAATAAATGCTTCACAGAGTTCAAGTAACAGACACATCTCAACATCAACTGTTCAGAGGAGACTGTGTGAATCAGGCCTTCATGGTTGAATTGCTGCAAAGAAACCACTACTAAAGGACACCAATAAGAAGAAGAGACTTGCTTGGGCCAAGAAACACGAGCAATGGACATTAGACCGGTGGAAATCTCTCCTTTGGTCTGGAGTCCGAATTTGAGAGTTTTGGTTCCAACCACCGTGTCTTTGTGAGACGCCGTGTGGGTGAACGGCTTATCTCCGCATTGTGTATTTCCCACCATGAAGCATGGAGGAGGAGGTGTTATGGGTAGGCCGTCACTGTAAATAAGAATTTGTTCTTAACTGACTTGCCTAGTTAAATAAAGGTTCAATAAAATAAATATAAAATGTTGTGGGGGTGCTTTGCTGGTGACACTGTCTGTGATTTATTTAGAATTCAAGGCACACTTAACCAGCATGGCTACCACAGCATTCTGCAGCCATACGCCATCCCATCTGGTTTAGGTTTAGTGGGATTATCATTTGTTTTTCAACAGGACAATAACCCAACACACCTCCAGGCTGTGCAAGGGCTATTTTACCAAGGAGGAGAGTGATGGAGTGCTGCATCAGATGACCTGGACACCACAATCACCTGACCTCAACCCAATTGAGATGGTTTGGGATGAGTTGGACCGCAGAGTGAAGGAAAAGCAGCCAACAAGTGCTCAGCATATGTGGGAACTCCTTCAAGACTGTTGGAAAAGCATTCCAGGTGAAGCTGGTTGAGAGAATGCCAATGGTGTGCAAAGCTGTCATCAAGGCAAAGGGTGGCTATTTGAAACATATCAAATATAAAATATATTTAGATTTGTTTAATACTTTTTTTGGTTACTACATGATTCCATGTGTTATTTCATAGTTTTGATGTTTTACTGTTATTCTACAATGTAGAAAATAGTAAAATAAAGAATAACCCTTGAATGAGTCTGTGTTCTAAAACTTTTGACCGGTAGTGTATATATACATACATACATACACACATATAATAGAAATCAAATGCTATTCGCATGTTATAACGTAGGCCTTAACGGGATGCATTTTCTCCATTATTAACGTTTGCATTGATGCTGATGATATGTTATGCTCATCTTGCAGTCTTGGAATCTGATCATAGCTCAAACAGAAAGCGTTCTTGATCAGGTTTAGTGTAGTCCAGTTGTAGAATAATCAACAATGTCCTGTAAGCGCAGTGGTTCTCAGACCTCTCCTCTCCCAGACGTTTCACAACAGTGTAGAAGCACTGCACTAGCCCCCCCCCAATGAGAACTTATACAGCTCAGTTAAACAGCTTCTAGCTACTACTTTCCTGTTGACTTCGAGTGCCCTGCTGGCTGTGAGGCACCTACTGTAGTTAGCTTCTGCCATATGGTTTTATTCATTATTATTATTATTATTATTATTATTATAATTTAAAAAATATATATTAAACTCACCTCCAACTTCTTCAACTCCTTCCAGGAGCATGTCTTTGGTGAAGGTGGATATTTGTCCGGTGAATGAGGAGAGGCTTCCCCCGACCTGGCCCAGAGACTGGCCCAGCCCGGAGCCCAGTCCACCCAGCCACGACGACATATTCCAGAATAGCGTCGGCTAGTTAGCGGAACAATAACAACACGGGCCTAAGTCTGGCTAGGCTAGCTGCTATGGTGACGATCGACTTCGACCCCTACCTTGATACACAATTCAACTCTCTCTCTCTCTCTCTTGTCAAAAACTCATAGATACTGTTTTTTTTTTGCACTTCTTTAAAACCTAGATTTTGTCACCTTTGTGAAGTTGTCAATTTGGTAGAGTTGGAAAATGGTCTGGATAGCCGGTAATGCTAACGTAAGGCGGCTTGATCGCTGAATGTGGGTCACATTTAGTCCCGTGGATTGACGAACCTATAAAAAACAAGCTGGATAATGGATAAATCCGCGTAACATTAATAACGACAAGATGACCTGGTCTGTTATATATATATATCAGTCGTCTCTAGCGGGTACAGACGGCGTGCTAGGTCTGCCATCGGAGCTTGGTGCTGTGCTGTCACAGACAGCTCGACGTGGAACAGCCCCGCCGCTACACGGAATCCTGGGACATTGGAGGAATTTTCACCGGATGTATAAATGTCAAGCATCCGCTTGGAAGTGTGTGTGTATATATATATTATATATATATGTGGATGCATTCCTTAACGCTCTCTCTCTCCCTCCCCCCTCTCCCCCTCTCTCTCTCCGCACAGCTGTGAGCTGTAACCTTAATAAAGTTGGCTTCATACACAACAAACTCATGTCGTGAAAGGAAAATTGAGTAACTAATCTATGCCTGTTGTGATAAAATATTAGGGCATTTAGACCAGGGGGTGCCTTGCTTGATCACCCCCTCCTTCCTTGCTCCTGGCCTGACCTCTTACACCCAATTCATCTGTTTTTATGGACAGAAAAGAGCAGAAGCGCTGAGCTGTCCGATCAGGCCCATTGTCTATTGTTTCCACTCATTACCAAATCTGGTAGTGAGATGAAGCCCAGTGGCCAGCAAGTGGGAGAAGATGGATTTTGTCCCGACATTCTGCACATTTTCTCATCGATGAAACATTTGATCTTAAAATAGTTTTCTGTTCCCCCCCAAAAAACTAGAGTCTGTTTTGAACACAAGTGGACTAAGTTTTCGTAGACTTTGACCCTTTTGTCAACGTTTTTACAAACTCGCGTTGTTTAGGAGTGCAAAGGCGAATTGAGTTATTTACAAGCGTGAACTTCGCATAGTAGTCGTTCCCTAACGGAGATATGCATGCTAAGAACAGGTCAATAGGATCTCGCTAGCTTGGCTCTGCCCACCTCCTTGCTTGTTCTGCAAACTAGGACAAATTTGTTCCTATTGGAAACGACAGGCTGTGGTCTATCTTGGTTTAGTTATACAAAATATTTGATTATACTAGGGCTGCATTCAAGACCGCAATGTTCTTCTTCGATGAGGTTTAACGGCGGGTTTGGCATCCAATAAATGTTTCATTACCGCCACCTACTAGACTGGAGTAGAACTCCCTTGTACTTTGCTTGAAAAAAATAAATAATCAAATACCCTACCATCTAACTAACACCACTCGACTCCACAATTCAAATCTATTTAGTCCTACCTCAGGCCAACAACCTGAAAAGATGTGACATCACCATTAAACACACCCTGTAGCTTATCTGATGTCAAGTCTCACACACCCAAATACCTCTCTGCGGCTGCCACCACAACCTCTATTGTCTGTGACTTTACGTTCCATCCCTGCAGTACAGTTGATAGCCATTGCTATAAATGCTAAAAATCCAATCTTACTGAAACATATATCCCTTGTTGGTTTATCCCTCTGTACTGGTATAGATCTACTGGTCACACCACTCCTCTCAGGATCCCTCCCTCTGTACTGGTATAGATCTACTGGTCACACCACTCCTCTCAGGATCCCTCCTCTGTACTGGTATAGATCTACTGGTCACACCACTCCTCTCAGGATCCCTCCCTCTGTACTGGTATAGATCTACTGGTCACACCACTCCTCTCAGGATCCCTCCCTCTGTACTGGTATAGATATACTGGTCACACCACTCCTCTCAGGATCCCTCCCTCTGTACTGGTATAGATCTACTGGTCTCACCACTCCTCTCAGGATCCCTCCCTCTGTACTGGTATAGATCTACTGGTCACACCACTCCTCTCAGGATCCCTCCAAAGAGGCCCGAGTTCCCGAGTTGGAATTCCGAGTTGGATGACCGTTGAACTAGTTTTTTCCCACCAGAGTTCTAATGCTGCGTTCAAAACAACTAGGAACTCGGAAATCTCAGACTTCGGTGCCTTCAAAACAACGCACTTTTGTCCACATCATAATTGTTGTGTTCTCATTGTGTTCCACCCAGAGAGAATATGGTGTAATTGCAGACTGCAATTCAAGGCGTTTCTTGATGGGAGTGTTCCCTGATATCAGGACACGGCCATTGATAGCTGTCATTGATCAGTTCCCGGTGTTATGAGACTGATGGTTTCTCGACACAGATGGTTTGTTTACATAGCAGGTTAGGATAACTAACGTGGCAGGTTAGTATAATTAACGTGGCAGGTTAGGTGAATTAGTGTGGCAGGTTAGGAGACTGAGGTCAAGGTTAGGAAAAGGGTTAGGCTTAGCTACAATGCTACAGTTGTCAACAACTGTTGTCCCCGACGCGAAAGAAACGGCCACGGACCAATGGCGAGCATTAATGGGTATATCTTGATTTCAAAAAACGCCCTATGTCATAAAATGCTCCTGATTGCGGTCTGCAATTACACCCTTCTCCCCAGAGAGGAAGTCAGTCTTGTGTAGCGTCTATCCACTAGGGGCATGGGGTGGGGGGGCAGAGTAGCTTATGCCGCATTCACATGCTAGTCGGAACTAGGAAACTCTGAAATTTCCAACTTGCTGATTCGGTGAACACGGCACGTGTATAATGCTGAGTTCAAAACAACTTGTAACTCGAGAAAAAAAAGGGGAAAAAAGAAGCTCCAACTGGGACTATTTAGCAGATGTTTTTTCGGGTGTAGTGAAATGCTTGTGTTCCTATCTCCAACAGTGCAGTAGTATCTAACAATTCACAACAATACACACTAATCTCAAAGTAAAATAATGTAATTAAGAAATATCAAAATATTAGGATGAGCAATGTCGGAGTGGCATTAACTAAAATACAGTAGAATAGAATACTTTATCTACATATGAGATGAATAAAACAGTATGTAAACATTATTATAGTGACCAGTGTTCCATTATTATAGTGACTAGTGTTCCATTATTATAGTGACCAGTGTTCCATTATTATAGTGACCAGTGTTCCATTATTATAGTGACTAATGTTACATTATTATAGTAACTAGTGTTCCATTATTATAGTGACCAGTGTTCCATTATTATAGTGACTAGTGTTCCATTATTATAGTGACCAGTGTTCCATTATTATAGTGACTAATGTTACATTATTATAGTGACTAATGTTCAATTATTATAGTGACTAATGTTACATTATTATAGTAACTAGTGTTCCATTATTATAGTGACCAGTGTTCCATTATTATAGTGACTAGTGTTCCATTATTATAGTGACTAGTGTTCCATTATTATAGTGACCAGTGTTCCATTATTATAGTGACCAGTGTTCCATTATTATAGTGACTAGTGTTCCATTATTATAGTGACTAATGTTCCATTATTATAGTGACTAGTGTTCCATTATTATAGTGACGAGTGTTCCATTATTATAGTGATCAGTGTTCCATTATTATAGTGACTAGTGTTCCATTATTATAGTGACGAGTGTTCCATTATTATAGTGATCAGTGTTACATTATTATAGTGACTAATGTTACATTATTATAGTGACCAGTGTTCCATTATTATAGTGACCAGTGTTCCATTATTATAGTGACTAGTGTTCCATTATTATAGTGATTAGTGTTCTATTATTATAGTGACCAGTGTTCCATTATTATAGTAACCAGTGTTCCATTATTATAGTGACCAGTGTTCCATTATTATAGTGACTAGTGTTCCATTATTATAGTGACTAATGTTCCATTATTATAGTGACTAATGTTCCATTATTATAGTGACTAGCGTTCAATTATTATAGTGACTAATGTTACATTATTATAGTAACTAGTGTTCCATTATTATAGTGACCAGTGTTCCATTATTATAGTGACTAGTGTTCCATTATTATAGTGACTAGTGTTCCATTATTATAGTGACCAGTGTTCCATTATTATAGTGACTAGTGTTCCATTATTATAGTGACCAGTGTTCCATTATTATAGTGACTAGTGTTCCATTATTATAGTGACTAGTGTTCCATTATTATAGTGACCAGTGTTCCATTATTATAGTGACTAGTGTTCCATTATTATAGTGACTAGTGTTCCATTATTATAGTGACCAGTGTTCCATTATTATAGTGACTAGTGTTCCATTATTATAGTGACTAGTGTTCCATTATTATAGTGACCAGTGTTCCATTATTATAGTGACTAATGTTCAATTATTATAGTGACTAATGTTACATTATTATAGTGACTAGTGTTCCATTATTATAGTGACGAGTGTTCCATTATTATAGTGACTAATGTTCAATTATTATAGTGACGAGTGTTCCATTATTATAGTGACTAATGTTCAATTATTATAGTGACTAGTGTTCCATTATTATAGTGACTAGTGTTCCATTATTATAGTGACTAGTGTTCCATTATTATAGTGACCAGTGTTCCATTGTTATAGTGACTAGTGTTCCATTATTATAGTGACCAGTGTTCCATTATTATAGTAACCAGTGTTCCATTATTATAGTGACCAGTGTTCCATTATTATAGTGACTAGTGTTCCATTATTATAGTGACTAATGTTCCATTATTATAGTGACTAGCGTTCAATTATTATAGTGACTAATGTTACATTATTATAGTGACTAGTGTTCCATTATTATAGTGACCAGTGTTCCATTATTATAGTGACTAGTGTTCCATTATTATAGTGACGAGTGTTCCATTATTATAGTGACCAGTGTTCCATTATTATAGTGACTAGTGTTCCATTATTATAGTGACTAGTGTTCCATTATTATAGTGACCAGTGTTCCATTATTATAGTGACTAATGTTCCATTATTATAGTGACTAATGTTACATTATTATAGTGACTAGTGTTCCATTATTATAGTGACTAGTGTTCCATTATTATAGTGACCAGTGTTCCATTATTATAGTGACTAATGTTCCATTATTATAGTGACCAGTGTTCCATTATTATAGTGACCAGTGTTCCATTATTAGAGTGACTAGTGTTCCATTATTATAGTGACTAATGTTCCATTATTATAGTGACCAGTGTTCCATTATTATAGTGACCAGTGTTCCATTATTATAGTGAAAAGTGTTCCATTATTATAGTGACCAGTGTTCCATTATTATAGTGACTAGTGTTCCATTATTATAGTGACTAGTGTTCCATTATTATAGTGACTAGTGTTCCATTATTATAGTGACTAGTGTTCCATTATTATAGTGACTAGTGTTCCATTATTATAGTGACTAATGTTCCATTATTATAGTGACTAGTGTTCCATTATTATAGTGACCAGTGTTCCATTATTATAGCGACCAGTGTTCCATTATTAGAGTGACTAGTGTTCCATTATTATAGTGACTAGTGTTCCATTATTAGAGTGACCAGTGTTCCATGTCTATGTACATAGGGCAGCAGCCTCTAAGGTGAAGGGTTGAGTAACCGTGTGCTTACTTTAATTGTATGTGCCTTTTACTGTGAGCTGTTCACCACCATATAACCATTCAGTTTACTGTGAGCTGTTCACCACCATATAACCATTCAGTTTACTGTGAGCTGTTCACCACCATATAACCATTCAGTTTACTGTGAGCTGTTCACCACCATATAACCATTCAGTTTACTGTGAGCTGTTCACCACCATATAACCATTCAGTTTACTGTGAGCTGTTCACCACCATATAACCATTCAGTTTACTGTGAGCTGTTCACCACCATATAACCATTCAGTTTACTGTGAGCTGTTCACCACCATATAACCATTCAGTTTACTGTGAGCTGTTCACCACCATATAACCATTCAGTTTACTGTGAGCTGTTCACCACCATATAACCATTCAGTTTACTGTGAGCTGTTCACCACCATATAACCATTCAGTTTACTGTGAGCTGTTCACCACCATATAACCATTCAGTTTACTGTGAGCTGTTCACCACCATATAACCATTCAGTTTACTGTGAGCTGTTCACCACTATAAAACCATTCAGTCTGCGCATGGTGAAGCTGCAGCTCGCGCTCTGATGTCAAACTCTGGTACTCATTCAGAGGAATAACGTTTACCTGTGTTTGAACTGTGGCTCTGTGCTCCTATCTCAATGTCAGGCTTACTCCGTTTGTGATTTCTGACTTGTCTGTGTCACTGAATCAATATACAGTTCATCAGAACTTGACTCTTTTGTGTCACTGAATCAATATACAGTTAATCAGAACTTGACTCTTTTCTGTGTCACTGAATCAATATACAGTTCATCAGAACTTGACTCTTTTGTGTCACTGAATCAATATACAGTTCATCAGAACTTGACTCTTTTCTGTGTCACTGAATCAATATACAGTTCATCAGAACTTGACTCTTTTCTGTGTCACTGAATCAATATACAGTTCATCAGAACTTGACTCTTTTCTGTGTCACTGAATCAATATACAGTTCATCAGAACTTGACTCTTTCTGTGTCACTGAATCAATATACAGTTCATCAGAACTTGACTCTTTTCTGTGTCACTGAATCAATATACAGTTCATCAGAACTTGACTCTTTTCTGTGTCACTGAATCAATATACAGTTCATCAGAACTTGACTCTTTTGTGTCACTGAATCAAAATACAGTTCGTCAGAAAAATGTTTTTATTGGTAGTTAGTGAATAACAGCATTAATATGCATAATCTCTTTACCTATTTTTGCCCCAAACTTCAGGAAAGAGAGTCTACACCCATCAGGCTGTGAATTATATCTCTTGGCTGTCTTTTTGTTTTGTGTTGTAATTTGGGATTATGATCATTTTTCCAAGCAGAAAGAGAAAAGTGATGAGTCCACGATAATCAAAATATACATTTTACATCCAAATTCAACGTGTGGCTATGATTGTGAGATGCGAATCGAAGCGCTTCAAGCCTGGTGACATCTTCCGTCTTGAAAATATATCAGAAAGAATCAAAGTAGATGTTAGTGTTTTATCTACATACACACAATCATCTCACAAGCAATATCTTTACGACTTGATAAAATAAAATAAATAACAGGTCCCCAAAATGATAGATCCCATTTACTATCCAAACCTTTCTTCTTTTGATTATTGTAGAAATGGTTAAAAAAAAAAATGACCTTAAAAAAAAAATTAAAAAAATGGTTAGAATCTAATCAAGTCATAATTATAATTATGTAATAAACAAACATAACTCAAAATCTAAAACATTGTCCGCTGTTGACAACGCCTTTCATTTTCCCTTGTTTTGCTTGTATAGTCGACGGAATGCTCTGTCCCACCTCAGTAGGAGTGTTCATTTCATATAGACTCAGGAAACTGGCACATGTTGTGGGGGGGGGGATTGTTTGGGGATAAGTAACTACACAGGGGAGGGAAACGTAACAGTGTTTTCTCCCCCAATGTGACAGACAACACAGTCTCTCTATGCTGTCTTGTTCCTCCTCTAAACCGTTCAGTCCATTAGAACACCAAAATGGCCTGGTCTTTTTAACCGAAGAACCCCAGCTTCTCCCTAAGCCATTCCTCTGTCAGGTCCTCTGTGTTTCTGATCTCAAACACCTGGAAGAAATGGAGAAAGAGACGATAGAAGACTGATAACGCCTCTTTTTTTGTACAGGATATAAGCCAACATCTCGGAGCCAATTTTGTGTAATCACATAATAGAGTATTACACTGTAGGATGTAATAAACATAGCAATTAACTAGTAACAGTAATAAACTAGCAATAACACTAATAAACTAGTAATAACATTAATAAACTAGTAATAGCAGTAATAAACTAGCAATAACACTAATAAACTAGTAATAACACTAATAAACTAGCAATAGCACTAATAAACTAGCAATAACACGAATAAACTAGCAATAACACTAATAAACTAGTAATAACACTAATAAACTAGCAATAACACTAATAAACTAGTAATAACGCTAATAAACTAGTAATAACACTAATAAACTAGTAATAACGCTAATAAACTAGTAATAACACTATTAAACTAGTAATAACACTAATAAACTAGTAATAACACGAATAAACTAGTAATAACACTAATAAACTAGCAATAACACGAATAAACTAGCAATAACACTAATAAACTAGTAATAACACTAATAAACTAGCAATAACACTAATAAACTAGTAATAACACTAATAAACTAGTAATAACACTAATAAACTAGTAATAGCACTAATAAACTAGTAATAACACGAATAAACTAGTAATAACACTAATAAACTAGTAATAACACTAGTAAACTAGTAATAAATACAGCTAAATCCAGGTAAGAATGAGCTCCAAAGATGAAAGAAACAGTTAAAAACACTAACCTTGGTCAACTGGTTTGGTTTGTTTTTGCTTCCGGCGTACATCATCTGCTGCTCAGGTTTACATCCTGAGAAAAACAGACGAGATAATATCTTAACGAGATAATGTCTTAAATCACTTCAATGTAACACAACATACAAAAGGGGTGTGTAGACACCGCTTCAAATTTGTGGATTCGGCTATTTCAGCCACATCCGTTGCTGACAGGTGTATAAAATCGAGCACACAGCCATGCAATCTCCATAGACAAACATTGGCAGTAGAATGGGCCTTACTGAAGAGCTCAGTGACTTTCAATGTGGCACCGTCATAGGACGCCACCTGTCCAACAAGTCAGTTCGTCAAATTTCTGCCCTGCTAGAGCTGCCCTGATCAACTGTAAATGCTGTTATTGTGAAGTGGAAACGTCTAAGAGCAACAACAGCTCAGCCGCGAAGTGGTAGGCCACACAAGCTCACAGAACGGGACCACTGAGTGCTGAAGTGTGTAGCGCATAAACATCATCTGTCCTCTGTTGTAACATTCACTACCGAGTTCCAAACTGCCTCTGGAAGCAACTGTTGGTCGGGAGCTTCATGAAATGGGTTTCCATGGCAGAGCAGCCGCACACAAGCCTAAGATCACCATGCGCAATTACAAGCACCGGCTGGAGTGGTGTAAAGCTCACCGTCATTGGACTCTGGAGCAGTGGAAACACGTTCTCTGGAGTGATGAATCACGCTTCACCAACTGCCAGTCCGACAGACAAATCTGGCTTTGGCGGATGCCAGGTGAATGGTACCTGCCTGAATGCATAGTGCCATCTGTAAAGTTTGGTGGAGGAGGAATAAAGGTCTGGGGCTGTTTTTCATGGTTCTAGTGAAGGCAAATCTTAACGCTACAGCATACAATGACATTCTAGACATTTCTGTGCTTCCAACTTTGTGGCAGTTTGGGGAAGGACTTTTCCTGTTTCAGCATGACAATGCTACCGTGCACAAAGCGATGTCCATACAGAAATGGTTTGTCGAGATTGGTATGGAAGAACTTGACTGGCCTGCACAGAGCCCTGACCTCAACCCCATCGAACACCTTTGGGATGAATTGGAACGCAGACTGCGAGCCAGGCCTAATCGCACAACAATCAATGTCCGACCTCACTAATGCTCTTTCACAAACGTTACTTTTCTGGATCTCCCTTCTCTATATTTTCAACTCTGCCTTTCGCAGCTTTTTCTCTTATTGAATTAATCTCCGACATTGGCTCCTTTAGCGCCCGTTGGATCGACGTTAACTTGTTCTGCCCATTTGGGGATTGACGTATTTGTAGCGTTTACAGTTTGGCCCTAAAGCTTATGCACTATTGCCAGATAACCTAAAATAGTTCAAGAAAAAACGTAAATGTAGGCTATAGATATAAAATGCACAATAATTATACATTGATGGATTTAAGGTATAGTTTTCTCTTTATTCAACCCGCCCTTTCATCCACACAATATTGAATGACCCTTAACCCGACTGCGAGTTATGAGTCCATCCGCACATCACTACGGAACACTATCGTTCAACACACCTTGTTATTAACTCATCTGCAGTAAAATCTGGTGAATATCTGCAGCTGCCACCACATCTATTTTCTGTGATTTAGGTTCCATTTCTGTGCTGCAGTTGATAACCATGACACAATGAACACAATGAAGCCCAGCTTAGTGAAACACATGATCTCCAGCAAACAAAACAGTATGCCCCCCCATTACAAATCGGAAGTCTTTCATTTGGCATATTTTCGCATCATTTCACACTGTACTTAATTGAGTTTTACTCGTGTTAATGTTGAGGTAGATATACTTATTTTTATTCATTTTTTTATTTTATTTTGTTACTCTGCGGTAATCTTTAATTGCTGACTGGCTTCAATTCTAAAAAAATGCATGTGACTCTGGAACGCGCCCGTTGACGTCATATTCTAGGCGTGTGCAGACGGTCCACTTGCTTTCAGGAGTTTTTTTTGTACAGTATTTTAATAATTTGTGGTTGAAATACGTCCCCTTCTTTCGCTTTTTTGTTGTTGTTGTTGTTGTTGTGTGTCTAGGTAACGTTTGAATAATCTAGCTACCGTATTTAAAAAAAAAAAAAAACACGTCTTGATTGTACTTTGATCGTTGCACGTCATAGATTATGTCTAATCAGCTAGCTGGCTGGCTAGCTGGCTAGTGTTTGCTAGCTAGTTAAGTACGTAACTGAACATCGAGCCACTAGCCACACCGCTAGCTTCTAGCTTTCTGCATGTGTGCAACACTAACCAGGCTCTAATCCAGTTGAATAAAAAGCTTATAGCTAGGTAGCTTGTGATAGCCAGCTAGCTAACTAGCTACTTCGGGTTGTTGTAAGACATGTGATAGTCTATGGTAAGCTTCAGACCTAACAACTTTATTTTACCCCCATTTACCTTTCAGGACATGGATTTCTCGGTGAGTTAGTTATTTTTTTTATCAATCAAGTTTATCGTCATTGTATACCTTATTTAAGCTGGTAAATGTGTTGGTGAAGATCGTGGGTACCAATGAATCTCCCTTTCTGGCATGCAGCTTGCAGATGCCATAGCGGATGATGTCCCGGGCCAAGCTGAAAAAGCGAGTAACCACAACCCAGCTGCCCCTCCGCCCACTAACCCAGGATGGCCTGGTGCAGCTCCTGGAGCCCCAACACAGCCCTCTGCTCCTGGGGGATTCCCTGGGGGCCCACAGTCTGGTCCAGGGGCCCCAGGGCAGTTCCCTGGAAGCCAAGGACCGTTCTCTTCTGGTCCCGGAGCACCAGGGCAGTATCCCGGAGCTCCCTCTGCCCCTGGTGGGTTCCCGCCCGGACCAGGGGTACCGGGACAATACCCAGCTGGACCCGGAGCACCTGGACAGTACCCAGCGGGACCCGGAGCACCTGGACAGTACCCAGCGGGACCCGGAACCCCGGGACAATACCCAGCGGGACCCGGAGCACCTGGACAGTTCCCTGGGCAGTTCCCCCCTGGTGGAGCCCCCGGTCATTTCCCTGGAGGCCCAATGCAGTACCCATCTGAACCCTTCCAGACTAGCCCTGGAGCACCCCCAGGACCGTACCCCAACGTGCCTTACCCAGGAGCCCAGCCTGGTGGGGGGATGTATGGACCTGGAGGTCCAGGAGCTGCCTTCCCCCCTGGAGGAGGCACCTTCCCTGGGTTCCCTGGTGGGGCCTTCCCTCCAATCCCCCCTGGATCATGGAGTGCTGGGGGCGGTGGAGTTTTCCCTCCCCAGCCTGGTCAACCTGGCTCTTTCGGTCCAGGTCCCATGGGACCATACGGGGGACCAGCAGCTCCAGGAGGCATGTTGGTGAGTAAATACATGATTTTTAAAACACTACACATTGCTGCTTGCTTGCTTCCTGGTGCATTTTCTGTCCTCGTCTTCCCTGCAGCGTCTCTCTTTTGGAGGGTTTCTAGCCTTGTTTGACCGTCCAGATCTCACCAGCTTTCAGGATGTTGGATCAGGCTAGGGATTTACTGCAGGGCTGGAAAAGAATGCTGTTGATATTCTAGAAACTGCAATAGCATGTTATGTTGGTCTGAGGGCTACGTTTTAGTGTCACTACTGACCACTCTGGACGTGGTAACTAATAATAATTGATTGGATTTATATGGTGATTTTGTGCAGTAATTGGAGTGAAGTACTGTGGTATCTTTTAAAATGTCCACTTTTACATTAGATCTGTTTGATAAGACAATTTAGACCTGGCATTGTGTTATTCCTGAGACACTTCCGGCAGTGCATCTGATGGTGATATGTAAATGTAAATATTACGTCTGTTTCAGCCGGTGCCGTACGAGCTGCCTCTCCGTGCTGGCATCATGTCCAGGCTGCTGATCACCATTGTAGGGGAACCCATCGTTGGAGGAGAAAGGTAGGTACTCACACACACACCATTCATCCATTCATTTGTCCGTTCATCCATCCATCTGTTCATTCATTAGCACATTCATTCATACCCCTTATCTATAGTCAAAAGCATGGTCTTTATGTACAGTACATTTGGAAAGTATTCAGACCTTGACTTTTCCCACATTTTGTTACAGCTGTAAAATGGATTAAATAAAAACAGCATCCTTATCAATCTACACACAATACCCCATAATGACATCACAATACCCCATAATGACATCACAATACCCCATAATGACATCACAATACCCCATAATGACAAAGTGAAAACAGGTTTTTAGTAATGTTTGCAAATTTATTAAAAATAAAAAACAGATACCTTATTTACATAAGTATTCAGACCCTTTGCTATGAGACTTGAAATAGAGCTCAGATGCATCCTGTTTCCATTGATCATCCTTGAGATGTTTATACAACTTGATTGGAGTCCACCTGTGGTAAATTATATTTATTGGAGCAGAAACCAAGCCCTGAGGTCAAAGGAATTGTCCGTAGAGCTCAGAGACAACCCTATGGTCACTCTGACAGAGCTCCAGAGTTCCTCTGTGGAGATGGGAGAACCTTCCAGAAGGACAACCATCTCTGCAGCATTCCATCAATCAGGCCTTCATGGTAGAGTGGCCAGACGGAAGCCACTCCTCAGTAAAAGGAGATTTGCCAAAAGGCACCTAAAGACTCTCAGACCATGTGAAACAATATTCTCTGGTCTGATGAAATCAAGATTGAACTCTTTGGCCTGAATGCCAAGCGTCAAGTCTGGAGGAAACCTGGCATCATCCCTACAGTGAAGCATGGTGGTGGCAGCATCATGCTGTGGGGATATTTTTCAGCGGCAGGGACTGGGAGACTAGTCAGGATCGAGGCAAAGATGAACCGAGCAAAGTACAGAGAGCTCCTTGATGAAAACCTCCTACAGAGCGCTCAGGACCTCCGACTCGGGTGAAGGTTCACCTTCCAACAGGACAACGATCCTTGAGTTGCCCAGCCAGAGCCCGGACTTGAACCCGATCTAACATCTCTGGAGAGATCTGAAAATAGCTATGCAGCAATGCTCCCCATCCAACCTGACAGAGCTTGAGATGATCTGAAGAGAAGAATGGAAGAAACTCCCCTAATACAGGTGTGCCAAGCTTGTAGCGTCTTACCCAAGAAGACTCGATGCTGTAACCGCTGCTAAAAGGTGCTTCAACAAAGTACTGAGTAAAGGGTCTGAATACTTATGTAAATTTGATATTTTAGTTATTTTAAATGTTATAATTTAGCTAAAATGTCTAAACCTGTTTTTGCTTTGTCATTATGGGTTATTGTGTGTAGATTGATGGGGGAAAAAACGATTTAATCAATTTTAGAATAAGGCTGTAACATATATCAAAATGTGGAAAAAGTCAAGGGGTCTGAATACTTTCCTAAGGCGCTGTCTATCCATTCATACTCCTTATCTATAGTAAAAAGAATGGTCTTTATGTATATTGGTGATGACAAATGAAAACAAAGTTTTGTTTTTATTCCAGGTTCCATGTTGACTTTTTAAAAGAGGAGGATGAGGAGGACGATGAAGAGATTGTGTTCCACCTCAACCCTCGTTTCTATGAACAGCAGGTTGTCCGTAACTCCCACCTGGATGGGTGTTGGGGTCCAGAGGAGAGGGATGGAGGCTTCCCCTTCGTTCCTGGACAACGTTTTGAGGTACAGTATTGAGCAGCGTTGGGGTCCCCTGGTGTTGTGTAATATGTGGGTAGAGAATGTCAACCATTTAAAAAACAAAAGTAGTGACAGTGTGTATGTATGTATGTATGTATGTATAGATAGATAGATAGATAGATAGATAGATAGATGATGTACTGTGATATCAACTATAGATAATCACTTACCTGTACTGTAAATTAAATTAATAACAATCTCTAATACATTTCAGACAACGATCTGTAACTATTTAAAGATTGCATCTCGAAGCTCTGTATTCATGTTTTGAACACTTAACGTAAATGGAATTGCCTGAATCGTTGTTGTGACTGTCCCTCTGCAGCTGAAGGTTCTAGTGGAGGAGGACTCGTTCAAAGTAGCTGTGGATGGGAACCATTGTCTGGAGTATGAGCACAGAGCCGGAGGGTTTGAAGACGTCACCCTGCTGCGTGTGGTGGGGGACGTCACTCTCTACAGCGTGGCCCCTAGCATGATCTAACACTCAGAGAGACTACGTTGTGAGTCTCAAATGGCACCCCTATTCCAAAAAAGGCTCTTGTCAAAAGTAGTGCACTTACATAGGGAATAGGGTGCCATTTTGGGACATAGTCCAGTTCACTTCACCTGACTGACACTGTGGCCAATGATCTGGATGGGGCGCAGCTCATATCGTTTTTTTTTCACACTATCGTGCTGACCCAAACCAAACTGTGCTCGCTCGGATAGTTCCTTTTCTCATTGTCCTTTACGGCATGGTTCCAGCAACTATGACGGATGGGTAACCAGGTCGGCTCGGTTTGGCTCGGTTTAACACAGTGGTGTGAATAGCCCTACACAGCATGTCCTGTAGGCTATAGGTAAAAGATATCTAGTTATTTGACTGTGTCATTTACCGTTGTAATAATCTATACAAAATGAGGGCAAGGAACTAGGCTATGTAAACCGTATCAGAGAAGGAGATATCTACTTTTAACGGCAGTTCTAGGGAAAGTGTCCATATTTATTCTGCATGAAATGTCTCTAGGACAAAGGGGACGTGTCCTTAGCGTTTCACAATGTTGTCATGACGGCAGCAAAGAAGGCTGTATATTGTTTTTGTATGTCTGTTTACTGTCTATAATTACAGATTAGCCTTTCAAAGGGGTTATGGTGCATGTTGTGTGTGTGTGTGTGTGTGTGTGTGTAACCAATGGACTGAACATACGTATGGCGTTTTGCTTTGAGACCACTTAATGTGATTGCATTGCTGTCTGCAAGGCTGGATGGACATGGACTAGTATATATAGAGAGAGAGAGCTTCTGTGTACTGTAGACTGGTCTAGTGTTCATTTAGCTAAGATCATTAACAAATGTGTTGGAAGACATTTTCCAGTATTAATCCTCTAGGTCTCGCTGATTTTAAGAGGTCCCGTAATGCTATTCAGTAGTCAGATCTACAGCTAAATGAAATGTAACTGTAGTAGCTAAATCAATGTATCACTTTGTAGATGTTACCAAAGACTTAAGTATTATTTTCAAAAATTAAGTTTTGTCAATAAAGAATGAAGAGAGCTGATACGTTTTATGACTAGTTATCAATGGTTTATTCTACAGCAGTGGTTCTCAGCAGTCACACGTTGCTCTGCCTGAAGTACCCGCTTATGTGCAACTGCCTAGACGCTGATCTTAGGTCAGTTTTCTTTGTATTTTACCCATTAACGGATTGGGGGAGTGGAGGGGGAAGCTGATCCTAGATCTTTCCCGAGGGGAAACTTCACCCTGGATGCGCTAATCAGTATGCCTTGTGGTATGTTCTAATGCGTATTCATTCATAAGGAATACCACCCTGTGGATACGCCGGGGATGTGTAATCATTAGTCCAAAACGTTTTACAATTGAAATTGTTTTACTCAAAATGGAAAATATTTAGCAATTGAAAATGAGTTTCTAATTGGACAAATTCAGGTAGGTCCCGCCCCGCTTTGTCCATTTGGTTCTGTTCGGTTCCTAATGAATACACCCCAGGTTGAGTACGCTTCGGACACGGCGTCAATGCGCAATAATAGTACGCAGCAGCATCATCTGGATATGTTTGCAACAAAAGTTCAACATTCACCTTCTGCTACCATTTTACGTCAAGCCGTCTACGCAGACAGTTTTGACGCGTACCGTACGCACCACGCAGCGTGTCATTGGAAATGAACGTAATGAAGGTGTGCCGAGACGCAACTACGCCGTCGGTGATGAGTTTGTGGCTACAGTACATAACTCACTTGTATAATAAAAAAATTAAAAAAAGCTTCACTCGCATTGCACTTTTGGAAACCTACTTGGTTCCTACTTGGAACGATAGAAATGTTTGTCTGGCTGGTACAAATCAAAGGTGGTGATGATGAGTAGAAGCAGTAGATTGAAGAGCAGTCTGGGGGTGGGGGAGTTGTAGTCCACCGGGTCCATCAGAGGGCAGCAGAACTGCAGGAGGCAGCAGGACACACACAACTCCTGCATGAGTTCACCTTCACATTGACAACTACCCCACCCACCCACCCCGAAACAGCTATTTAACTCGTCCTCCGGACTCCTTTTACACCATGAACGGGTCGGTAACGTGTCCTGCGCCTACCGTGCTGGATATACAGTTGAGAAGAGGACCACAAGGTAGGAAACGCGCTTCCAGTCCAGCGTCTCCCGACAGCTAGCTGGCGAGCTGATGGCCTGACTGACTGGATAGCTGATGGCCTGACTGACTGGATAGCTGATGGCCTGACTGACTGGATAGCTGATGGCCTGACTGACTGGATAGCTAGCTGGCGAGCTGATGGCCTGACTGACTGGATAGCTGGCTGGCGAGCTGATGGCCTGACTGACTGGATAGCTGCTGGCAAGCTAGCTGGCGAGCTGGGCCTGACTGACTGGATAGCTGGCTGGCGAGCTGATGGCCTGACTGACTGGATAGCTAGATGGCGAGCTGATGGCCTGACTGACTGGATAGCTAGCTGGCGAGCTGATGGCCTGACTGACTGGATAGCTAGCTGGCGAGCTGATGGCCTGACTGACTGGATAGCTAGCTGGCGAGCTGATGGCCTGACTGACTGGATAGCTAGCTAACTGTTGCCGGATAAGCTGTTGCTTGCTTGTTAGTTCAGCTGGCTGTCTTTTTTTATTAAACTTTTGCCAACTTGGTATCTAATCTGGTCATTGCAAATAGGCTGCGACTTGAACGCCACCGATATCCACCTCTGGTTACTGAGCCAGATGATACTCGAGCTGGAGACTAGCTCGCTGTGTTAGATAACTGATAGCCTCGACTCATTTCATTTGGTCGCAATAGCATTTCTCAGCTAATAAGAAGTGATCCCTCAGATCCCTGTAAAGTAGTATTAGCTACGACTACTACCAATATTTGTCAGATGTTGTCAAAACTGAAATGTGTGTGTGTGTGTGTCTCAGAACCATTTGTTCTCAAGTTCTAGCCAGTCACTTTCAGTGAAAACCATTATGGTGATGTAGTTATTATGCAATGTTATTTTATGACGTGACAAGAAGCCTGACTGCATGGAAGGGCATTTTATAGGCTACTATTGGACTGATTCTGCTTGTACCTTGTCCCACCAACATTCTTATCAGCAGACTTCCCATTCAGTCCACACCTCTCCTGACCCGTCTCCAACATGTAGTACCTGCCTCATTCCCATAGTTCCATAGCCTTTCCCATGGAATTAGAAGGCTTTAAATTTCTCTATGGCCTCCTCCTTTGAATATCCAGACAGTCATCAGTAGGCTTTCACTTTCACTTACTGTACTCTCTCTCTTTTCCCCCAGGTCTAGGGTTTAACATAGTGGGAGGTCTGGACCAGCAGTATGTTCTGAATGACAGTGGGATCTATGTGGCCAAAATCAAAGTGAATGGAGCAGCAGCGCTGGATGGAAGATTACAAGAGGGAGACAAGATATTGGCGGTAAAGATAAAGATGGACTTTAAATTTTTTAGTCTGGGAAGCAGATAACCTGGTCCCCGCTAGCTCACCTGCTAGAGAGCCGACTGGTGCACTAGTCTGGGAAGCACATAACCTGGTCCCCGCTAGCTCAACTGCTAGAGAGCCGACTGGTGCACTAGTTTGGGAAGCAGAGGGGTTAGAAGGAGCAATGTGATGTTTGAGTCAATTTTAAATTAATCAAATAGTCTATCTGGGAAATGTGTATTATGCTTGAGGTTTAAGCCATCTACTGCAGGAGACTCTAGCCTTATCTGGAGTCGGCAGGTAGCCTAGTGGTTAGAGCGTTGGACAACCGAAAGGCTGCAAGATCGAATCCCCGAGCCGACAAGGTAAAAATATGTCGTTCTGCCCCATGAACAAGGCAGTTAACCCACTGTTCCTAGGCCTTCATTGAAAATAAGAATTTGTTCTTAACTGACTTGCCTAGTAAAATAAAACATCTCAGGAAGGGAGATACTAAATGAACTTATCATGGTACTGTCCACTTTAGACCTAGTATTTGATCACATTGCTGCGGATTGAGCTCTGTGGTTTTAAATTTTCCTCTGTTTGTGTTTATGTAGATAAATGGCCATAACCTGCAGGACCTGTCACACAGTGCAGCGGTGGAGCTCTTCAGGTCAGCAGGAGAGAACGTGCAGCTACTCGTGCAGCAGAGGGTAAGTGGGACAACCACAGGTACTTTTCACTCACCTGGGCCTTCTCAATCAACCAACGTCTTAAGCAGGGTGGGACGTGTTCATTAGGGAACATTGTAGCAAAGTGTTTTTTTTTTGCAATTGAAAACAAAAAATGAGCAGTGATCAGATAATACCTACCTTTCCGTTTCACTTTGCCTGCCTATTGAACACACTCGGATGTGTTGTAACATGTCACTTTGTTGCCAGTGAAGAAGTCTCTCTTTCCCAACAGCCCACCATGGCCATGAATGGGCCCACCAGTTCCAGGCCTGACGGTGACTCGTCTGTCTCCTCCCTGGGAATACTGGTGGCTGTCCTGGGAGCTGCTGCAGCTGTCACCTTCCTCTACATGCGCTTCCAGCCACAACTGAGGAGGCATTTTTAAACCTATGTAACTTTCTCCTCAAAGCATTTTTAAAAGCAAAACCTGGGACTGAAAACTTTGCTGAAGGCCCCCACAAAGAAAATTAGAAAATATACAGTACCAGTTAATTTTGGACACGCCTACTCATTCAAGGGTTTATCTTTATTTTTACTATTTTCTACATTATAGAATAATAGTGAAGACATCAAAACTATGAAATAACACATGGAATCTTGTAGTAACCAGAAAAGTGTTAAACAAATCAAAATACATTTTAGGTTCTTCAAAGTAGCCACCCTTTGCCTTGATGACAGCTTTGCACACTCTTGGCATTCTCTCAACCAGCTTCATGAGGAATGCTTTTCCAACAGCCTTGAAGGAGTTCCCACATATGCTGAGCACTTGTTGGCTGCTTTTCCTTCACTCTGCGGTCCAACTCATCCCAAACCATCTCAATTGGGTTGAGGTCAGGGGATTGTGGAGGCCAGGTCATCTGATGCAGCACTCAATCACTCTCCTTCTTGGTCAAATAGCCTTTACGCATCCTGGAGGTGTGTTGGGTCCTTGTCCTGTTGAGAAACAAATGATAGTCCCACTAAGCGCAAACCAGATGGGATGCCGTATCACTGCAGAATGCTGTGGTAGCCATGCTGATTAAGTGTGCCTTGAATTCTAATTAAATCCGTGTCATGAGCAAAGCACCATCACACCTCCTCCTCCATGCTTCACTGTGGGAACCACACATGCAGAGATCTTCTGTTCATCTACTCTTCATCTCACAAAGACACAGCGATTGGAACCAAAAATCTCAAATTTGAACTCATCAGACCAAAGGACAGATTTCCACCGGTCTATTAAAATAAAAAAATCCATTATTTAACTAGGCAAGTCAGTTAAGAACAAATTCTTATTTACAATGACGGCCTAGGAACAGTCGGTTAACTCCCTTGTTCAGGGGTAGAACAACATATTTTTACCTTGGCAGCTCAGGGATTAGATCTAGCAACCTTTCGGTTCCTGGCCCAACGCTCTAACCACAAGGCTACCTGCCGCCCTAATGTCCATTGCTCGTGTTTCTTGGCCCAAACAAGTCTCTTCTTCTTATTGGTGTCCTTTGGTAGTGGTTTCTTTGCAGAAATTTGACCATTAAGGCCTGATTCACACAGTCTCCTCTGAACAGTTGATGTTGAGATGTGTCTGTTACTTGAACTCTGTGAAGCATTTATTTGGGCTGCAATTTCTGAGGCCGTTAACTCTAATGAACTTATCCCCTGCAGCAGAGGTAACTCTGGGTCTTCCTTTCCTGTGGCGGTCATCATGAGAGCCAGTTTCATCATAGTACTTGATGGTTTTTGCGACTGCACTTGAAGAAACTTTCAAAGTTCTTGAAGTTTTACAGATTGACTGACCTTCATGTCTTTAAAGTAATGATGGACTGTCGTTTTAGCTGTTATTGCCATAATATGGACTTGGTATTTTTTTACCAAATAGGGATATCTTCTGTTTACCACTCCTACCTTGTCACAACACAACTGATTGGCTGAAATGCATTAAGAAGGAAAGAAATTCCACATATACATTTTGAATTGAAATGCATTCCAGGTGACTACCTCATGAAGCTGGTTGAGAGAATGCCAAGTGTGCAAAGCTGTCAAGGCAAAGAGTGGCTACTTTGAAGAATCTCAAAGATAAAATGTATGTTGATTTGTTGAATTTAGATAAAATATATATATAGTGATTGTTATTTGCCGTAACCCAAATGCTAAACTTTACTTTCTTGCCACAGGGATAACAACACAGATGAGAACTTTTGTAATTAATTGTAAAAAAAATATAAATACCAAGAAAGATTGTGTGCATGGCATTCCCCCTGCTGGGCAGAGCTGTGCTCCTCAGGTGGACTTGGCTGACTAGAAAGCGTGTTTATCCCCAAAGATATCATTGTCTGTTAGGATAGAGATTTATTTGTAGAGTTTCTAGGCAGAGGTTGAGCCTGACTCACTCAAGGGGCCTGCCTGCTCACCAGTTTCCTGTTCTTACAGGGTGTTTTTTTTGGAAACTGAAAGGCCATGTTGTGTTCAGTCACTCGGAGTAGCCTTTGTAACTGAATGGCTGATGTGTTTTTTTGGGGAGCCAGTAGGCTGAGAACTCACTGGCACACTGTATTTTGATTTGGCTAGTCCGTCTGTACAGATTCAAATTGGCTATGTGTTTTGTTTGTTTTATGGTAAAGCTGTCTCTATAATTGTACCAAAATCATTCCAGGTACAGTAGCTGTATATGTGTAAAGATAACATTTGGTCGTGGTGTAAGAGGTTGAGAGGTGGTTCAGACTAGTCACAGTGAGGCTTGTGGTGGATGTTGGATCAGTGTTGTGTTGTGAACAAAGTAGCCTGGTCCCAGATCTGTTGTCTCCTCCTATAGCCTGGTCCCAGATCTGTTGTCTCCTCCTATAGCCTGGTCCCAGATCTGTTGTCTCCTTCTATAGCCTGGTCCACTGCTGTCACTATCAAGCCAAACAGTTTGACGTGACAAGGAGTTGGCATGGTGGCACAAACTGGCACCGGGCTACTATAAATCAGGCATCTCTTTAGAATGTATGGTGACGACAGTTCACTGGTCATGTTGTAACGTAAGAGAGATGTTTTATATCTGTCTGGAGTATCTCACTAATGTGTGTCCCTGAAAGAGAAATGTAATTATTATTTTTTTTAATGTTTCCAGGTTTCCACATTGATCCTGAGGTTATTATCTTCTGTTAAGATAATCCAGGCTTGTGCATCACTTACACATTATCAGCACTGAGCCAATTGTTTTATGGAACAGGAAAATGTATCACTTCATCTATTTAGTTTGTTTGCGAAGGAAAACCAAAATGATGTGATTTTTTTTCAAACAAATATGACTTTGAACAGACTGCCTGATGCCGTTGGAAAGCCGGTATGGAGCCATTCATTTGATCCTAATAAATGCCCGATGCTGCCACCTAGGGAATGTTCAGCAGTCACGTAGCTCAACCAATCACTGTAAAAGAGGGGTGGACTAAGGGGGTGCATAGAAGTCCTTTTTTTTATTGCGTCATAATGAGCATCCCAATTAGCACTCTATTCCCCAAGTAGTGCACTACCTTTGACCAGAGCCCTATGTAGGGAATAGGGTGCCATTTGGGACTCAGTCATGGTTGATGTTTAACATTCCATTACATATTTCTGTCTCTGATTTTGTCTTTTGGAATTATTTGTATATAGGTGTGTGTGTCACCCTGCTGACTTGTATGAAGTAAAAAATAAATTTTATATTATCCTACGAATGCCAATAAAGAGAGATCAGGACAGTGGCACTTAAAGTAATGTGTGTTTGATTGTGATCAGGGACCTGCTGGATTGGCGTGCACCAGCATGAATCGTTGTCATGTAAATGTAGACCGTTCAAGCGTCCGTCTCCTTGGAAACGAGCCTGGAGTCGGGACACCCAACCGGGTCCTAGCCAAGCCGCTGAGTTGAAGCCACTGATGTATAGGCTATATAAACATACTGTATATAGGCCTATGGTTGGCCCAAGCTATTGGGACACAGACTGTCCGTTCACTTGAGTGTAGAGTGTTCGCCTCTCAAATGGCATTGAATTGATTATTGATAATTTACTTTGGCGTTTTTATAGCCTTTCTGGGTTTCCACTTCTCTACACACTGTCCATGAAACAGTTGTCAAGCTAGAATGAGAATAGATGAATCGGCAACAAAAAAGCTGCCCTATTCACGAACTTGGTATGTTCTGTTTCTATAGCAACATTTGCACATAAAGGTGTTTCCACTGCTATTTATTGCATAATTAATTCTACAGACACAAAAAAGATCCGACCATCTGTCGACATTTCCTGTTTCCGTAAACCCTGTCATGACTTTTTTATGCGTCAGGTAATTCATCCGCATTAAATGGTTGGATGGAAACCTGGTTACTGAGGAGATTACAGTAATTCAGAGTAAAGTCATTCCAACTCAGTCCTGTTTTCAGTGCACTAATCTGACTCTAAACCTTATTGTTGTTTCAACATGATCAACTATGGTTGCGTCCTGATTCTTTACCCTTCTTCCCAAGTGTGCACTTGGATTTAAAAACGGCTGAAGGGAGTCTTCAATCAATCAACCAATCAAATGTTTTTTAGAGGTTCGGTTCGATTTCCAAAGGGGGATCAGTATGAAAAAAGTATGAAAATGTATGGACTCCCTACTGTAAGTCTCTCTGGATAAGAGAGTCTGCTAAATGACTCCCTACTGTAAGTCTCTCTGGATAAGAGAGTCTGCTAAATGACTCCCTACTGTAAGTCTCTCTGGATAAGAGATTCTGCTAAATGACTCACTACTGTAAGTCTCTCTGGATAAGTGTCTGCTAAATGACTCCCTACTGTAAGTCTCTCTGAATAAGAGAGTCTGCTAAATGACTCACTACTGTAAGTCTCTCTGGATAAGAGAGTCTGCTAAATGACTCACTACTGTAAGTCTCTCTGGATAAGAGAGTCTGCTAAATGACTCACTACTGTAAGTCTCTCTGGATAAGAGAGTCTGCTAAATGACTCACTACTGTAAGTCTCTCTGGATAAGAGAGTCTGCTAAATGACTCACTACTGTAAGTCTCTGGATAAGAGAGTCTGCTAAATGACTCCCTACTGTAAGTCTCTCTGGATAAGAGAGTCTGCTAAATGACTCCCTATTGTAAGTCTCTCTGGATAAGAGTCTGCTAAATGACTCACTACTGTAAGTCTCTCTGGATAAGAGAGTCTGCTAAATGACTCCCTACTGTAAGTCTCTCTGGATAAGAGAGTCTGCTAAATGACTCACTACTGTAAGTCTCTGGATAAAAGACTGCTAAATGACTCACTACTGTAAGTCTCTCTGGATAAGAGAGTCTGCTAAATGACTCCCTACTGTAAGTCTCTCTGGATAAGAGTCTGCTAAATGACACTACTGTAAGTCTCTCTGGATAAGAGTCTGCTAAATGACTCACTACTGTAAGTCTCTCTGGATAAGAGAGTCTGCTAAATGACTCACTACTGTAAGTCTCTCTGGATAAGAGTCTGTTAAATGACTCCCTACTGTAAGTCTCTGGATAAGAGTCTGCTAAATGACACTACTGTAAGTCTCTCTGGATAAGAGCGTCTGTTAAATGACTCACTACTGTAAGTCTCTCTTGATAAGAGAGTCTGCTAAATGACTCACTACTGTAAGTCTCTCTGGATAAGAGTTAGTCAGCAGTATCTCTTCTGCTCCACTGTAAGTTCACCGATCCAGTTCAACACTGTACAAATTCATTGTCAAGGTTTCAAAGCTGCACTATACAGGTGGTGAACACATTGGTCTAGTATAGTGTATGTCAAGTTATTATACTTTTGTACCAGATATTTTCAAGACGAGGTTGAATTGGACCAGGCTAAAGGTGAATTCCATCAGGTAGAAGAAGTTTATTTTTTTATTTTTTTTATTTAACCTTTATTTAACCAGGTAGTTCTATATGATGTCATAATACAGGTAGGCGAGTTGAGAACAAGTTCTCATTTACAACTGCGACCTGGCCAAGATAAAGCAAAGCAGTTCAACACATACAACAACACAGAGTTACACATTGGAGTAAACAAACACACTGTCAACACACAGAAAAAAAACTAATCTATATACAATGTGTGCAGATGAGGTAGGATAAGGAACATAAGGCAATAAATAGGCCATGGTGGCAAAGTAACTACAGTATAGCAATTTAACACTGGAATGGTAAATGTGCAGTAGATGAATGTGCAAAGTAAAAATACTGGGGTGCAAAGGAGCAAGATAAATAAATGACTACGGTAGGGGATGAGGTAGTTGGTTGGGGTATGTACAGGTGCAGTGATCTGTGAGCTGCTCTGACAGCTGGTGCTTGAAACTAGTGAGGGAGATAAGTGTCTCCAGTTTCAACGATTTTTGTAGTTCGTTCCAGTCATTGGCAGCAGAGAACTGGAAGGAAAGGCGGCCAAAAGAGGAATTGGCTTTGGGGATGACCAGTGAGATATACTTGCTAGAGTGCGTGCTACGGGTGGGTGCTGCTATGGTTACCAGCGAGCTGAGATAAGGCGGGGCTTTACCTAGCAGGGACTTATAGATGACCTGGAGCCAGTGGGTCTGGCGATGGATATGTAGCGAGGGCCAGCCGACTAGAGCATACAGGTCGCAGTGGTGGGTGGTATACAGGGCTTTGGTAACAAAACGGATGGCACTGTGATAGACTGCATCCAGTTTGCTGAGTAGAGTATTGGAAGCTGTTTTGTAGATGACATCACTGAAGTCAAGGATCGGTAGGATAGTCAGTTTTACGAGGGTATGTTTGGCAGCATGAGCGAAGGAGGCTTTGTTGCGAAATAGAAAGCCGATTCTAGATTTAATTTTGGATTGGAGATGTTTAATGTGAGTCTGGAAGGAGAGTTTACAGTCTAGCCAGACACCTAGGTACTTGTAGTTGTCCACGTATTCTAGGTCAGAGCCGTCCAGGGTAGTGATGCTAGTCGGGCATGTGGGTGCAGGCAGCGAACGGTTGAAAAGCATGCATTTGGTTTTACTAGCATTTAAGAGCAGTTGGAAGCCCCGGAAGGAGTGTTGTATGGCATTGAAGCTCGTTTGGAAGTTAGTTTACACAGTGTCCAAAGAAGGGCCAGAAGTATACAGAATGGTGTCATCTGCATAAAGGTGGATCAGAGAATCACCAGCAGCAAGAGCGACATCATTGATGTATACAGAGAAGAGAGTCGGCCCAAGAATTGAACCCTGTGGCACCCCCATAGAGACTGCCAGAGGCCCGGACAACAGGCCCTCCGATTTAACACACTGAACTCTGTCGGCAAAGTAGTTGGTGAACCAGGCGAGGCAATCATTAGAGAAACCAAGGCTGTTGAGTCTGCCGATAAGGATGTGGTGATTGACAGAGTCGAAAGCCTTGGCCAGGTCAATGAATACGGCTGCACAGTAATGTCTCTTATCGATGGCGGTTATGATATCGTTTAGTACCTTGAGCGTGTCTGAGGTGCACCCGTGACCAGCTCGGAAACCGGATTGCACAGCGGAGAAGGTACAGTGGGATTCGAAGTGGTCAATGATCTGTTTATTAACTAGGCTTTCAAAGACTTTAGAAAGGCAGGGCAGGATTGATATAGCAATTTGGGTCTAGGGTGTCACCCCCTTTTGAAGAGAGGGATGACCGCGGCAGCTTTCCAATCTTTTGGGATCTCGGACGACACCAAAGAGAGCTTGAGCAGACTGGTAATAGGAGTTGCAACAATGGCAGCAGATCGTTTTAAGAAGAGAGGGTCCAGATTATCTAGTCCAGTTGATTTGTACGGGTCCAGATTTTGCAGCTCTTTCATAACATCTGCTATCTGTATTTTGTTGAAGGAGAAGCTGGGGAGGCTTGGACAAGTAGCTGCGGGGGCGGAGCTGTTGGCCAGGGTTGGGATAGCCAGGAGGAAAGCATGGCCAGCCGTAGAGAAATGCTTGTTGAAATTCTCGATTATCATGGATTTGTCGGTGGTGACCGTGTTACTTACCTAGCCTCAGTGCAGTGGGCAGCTGGGAGGAGGTGCTATTGTTCTCCATGGACTTGACAGTATCCCAAAACTTTTTGGAGTTAGAGCTACAGGATGCAAATTTCTGTTTGAAAAAGCTAGCCTTTGCTTTCCTGACTGACTGCGTGTATTGGTTCCTGACTTCCCTGAACAGTTGCAAATCGTGGGGACTATCCGATGCAATAGCAGTCCGCCACAGGATGTTCTTGTGCTGGTCAAGGGCTGTATCTGTTCTTAGTCCTACATCTTTTGAAAGGGGCATGCTTATTTAAGATGGTGAGGAAGTTGCTTTTAAAGAACGACCAGGCATCCTCGACTGACGGAATGAGGTCAATATCCTGCCAGGATACCCGGGCCAGGTCGATTAGAAAGGCCTGCTCGCAGAATTGTTTTAGAGAACGTTTGACAGTGATAAGGGGTGGTCGTTTAACCGCGGGCCCATAGCGGATGCAGGCAATGAGGCAGTGGTCGCTGAGATCCTGATTTGAAAACAGCAGAGGTGTATTTGGAGGGCAAGTTGGTCAGGATAATGTCTATGAGGGTGCCCATGTTTACAGATTTAGGATTGTACCTGGTGGGTTCCTTGATGATTTGTGTGAGATTGAGTGTGGCGTCAATGTGCCGCTAATGTACAGGTAACTGACACAATTAAGGAAACACTTTTGAGTAAACGAGGGATACAAAGTACATTGAAAGCAGGTGCTTCCACACAGGTGTGATTCCTGAGTTAATTAAGCAATTAACATCCCATCATGCTCAGGGTCATGTATAAAAATACCCACTTTCCCAAATATTTGTACTACCTTTGCTAGAAGAAGAAGAGCTCAGTAACTAAAAGGCTCTCAAAAGAGCATAGGGGTTTAAAGTGTGTGTCCCTCCCTCCCTCCAGCCCGTATGCTAGGTTCGGTTTGCTCAACTTGCCTTAAGGAAACGTTTTGTGTGAGCGAACAGCCGAAACATCAAATTTCGTCATAAATATGCGTAACCTGTTTAGACTGCGAGTGTGTCTGTCTCAGTCACCAGATCTCAACCCCAGTTGAACACTTCTGGGAGATTCTGGAGCGTTGCATGAGACGCTGTTTTCCACCACCATCAACAAAACACCAAATGATGGAATTTCTTGTGGAAGAATAGATTTGCATCCCTCCAATAGAGTTCCAGACACTTATAGAGTCTATGCCAAGGTGCATTGAAGCTGTTCTGGCGGGCTTGTGTTGGCCAAACGAGACTCAAGACTACTTTTACCATGGCCCATAGTGCACTATATAGGCAATAGGGTGCCATTACTTCATTCTATATCGAGAGGACTCCTGATATCTCCAGGAGTGATATAGTCTTTATCTGTTGTGGTCTAGTACTGTCTTTTTGCTAGCTAGGTCCATCTATTTAAAGTGCTGCCCGTCTTCCCAGCAGTCTACTTGGTTTGTGAACTGCTGACTGCTCGTCATTTGCAGATAGTTGTTGACACATCAACCAGGATCAAGGGGCAATTTGTGACTTGTTTTGGTAATCAGTGGCTGTATTGGAGGGGTGAGTGGTTTCACCTTTCCTAGACAATCAGCGATTAGTACACGGAGGTGTACTCTTCACCTCTGCTAGGTAATTAGCGTTAGTTATTCAGTCCCCCCTGGTTTCGCAGCGGCAGCTGTAAGCGACGGTCGGTCGAGTTATTTACAGATTATCTTGTTTTGCTCTTTTGTGGCTTTGTCAACTATGTGGGTTTTCTGCACCTGTTCGCGCCTCTCCCTGTAGGCTTTAGAGACGCTCCCCACCCCTTGGCTACAACCCTTTGACTTTTTGGCCCTGACGGAGACATGGATCACCCCAGACAACATTGATACTCCAGCTGCTCTGTCTTCATCTGACTGTTCTCTCATAGTCCGAGAGCATGTGGTCACCCACCAGATGAGCTTGACACCCTGATAAGATCATTTCCTGACGATGGCTCATCACTCGTCGTACTTGGCGACTTCAACCTCCCGACGTCTGCCTTAAATTAATTTCTTTCCAACTCTCTCTTTCCCCTCCTTGACTCTTTTGACCTCACCCTTTCTTAATCACCTCCCACTCACAAGGCAGGCAATATGCTGACCTCATCCAGGTCTCTGTTCTCCTACTGATCTCACTGCAACCCCCCTCCAGGTCTCTGTTCTCCTACTGATCTCACTGCAACCCCCCTCCAGGTCTCTGATCTCCTACTGATCTCACTGCAACCTCCCTCCCGGTCTCTGTTCTCCTACTGATCTCACTACAACCTCCCTCCAGGTCTCTGTTCTCCTACTGATCTCACTGCAACCTCCCTCCAGGTCTCTGTTCTCCTACTGATCTCACTGCAACCTCCCTCCAGGTCTCTGTTCTCCTACTGATCTCACTGCAACCTCCCTCCCGGTCTCTGTTCTCCTACTGATCTCACTGCAACCTCCCTCCCGGTCTCTGTTCTCCTACTGATCTCACTGCAACCTCCCTCCAGGTCTCTGTTCTCCTACTGATCTCACTGCAACCCCCCTCCAGGTCTCTGTTCTCCTACTGATCTCACTGCAACCCCCCTCCAGGTCTCTGTTCTCCTACTGATCTCACTGCAACCTCCCTCCAGGTCTCTGTTCTCCTACTGATCTCACTGCAACCCCCCTCCAGGTCTCTGTTCTCCTACTGATCTCACTGCAACCTCCCTCCAGGTCTCTGTTCTCCTACTGATCTCACTGTAACCCCCCTCCAGGTCTCTGTTCTCCTACTGATCTCACTGCAACCCCCCTCCAGGTCTCTGTTCTCCTACTGATCTCACTGCAACCTCCCTCCAGGTCTCTGTTCTCCTACTGATCTCACTGCAACCTCCCTCCCGGGCTCTGTTCTCCTACTAATCTCACTGCAACCCCCCTCCAGGTCTCTGTTCTCTTACTGATCTCACTGCAACCTCCCTCCAGGTCTCTGTTCTCCTACTGATCTCACTGCAACCCCCCCCACTCCAGGTCTCTGTTCTCCTACTGATCTCACTGCAACCCCCCTCCAGGTCTCTGATCTCCTACTGATCTCACTGCAACCTCCCTCCAGGTCTCTGTTCTCCTACTAATCTCACTGCAACCCCCCTCCCGGTCTCTGTTCTCCTACTAATCTCACTGTAACCTCCCTCCAGGTCTCTGTTCTCCTACTGATCTCACTGTAACCTCCCTCCCGGTCTCTGATCAATACTTTGTTTCCTTTTCTGTCTCCCTTCCCTCCAACCCTAACCACTCAGCCCCTACCCAGATGATCATGTGCTGTCGCAGTCTTTGCTCTCGCTCTCTCCCACTACTCTCTCCTATCCTATCATGTTTCCCTTCTGTTAAATCCTTCTCCCTCCTGATTCTGCCTCTTCGACCCTACTCTCCTCCCTTTCCGCATCCTGTGACTCGCACTGTCCGCTTTCCTTCCGGCCCTCCACTCCGGCTGAGTGACTCATTACACGTTTACAGAACAGGGCTGAAGGAAAACTCAACTTCCGGAGGACCTATCATCCTTTCACTCCTCCTCTCTACCTTCTCTTCTTCTATATCTGCTGCTAAAGCCACTTTCTACCACTCTAAATGTCAAGCTTCTGCCTCTAACCATAGTGTGGTGGCAGAATTTGGGGTGAGCTGTTGTAACTTCTCAAGGGATATGTTCTGTAATGTTATGCCTTTCTACACCCTTAACACAAGGCCATTGTGTTCCGGGAACTGTTGCTTGTATTGACAAAACTGTTGTGTAAACAATATTATTTTATCACCTCCCACTATATAAGGGACATGTTACCGTTTGTTATTAGAGATCCGAGTTAGATCTCCCCTGCAGTATCTTGATTAAAGATTTTTCTATTACATCATTAAATAGTCTCTGCCTTGATCTTTTGGATCGAATTTTCCACAACATTAGGAAACAATTTTTTCCTCCACACCCCCCCTCATCCCTCTGCGGACGACTTTGTCAACCACTTTGGGGAAAAAGGTTGATGACATCCGCTACTCGTTCACTCAACCTATTGAGTCCCACTGGTCTCAACTCACACAGAACTAACCTACGCCTTGACCTCTTTCTCCCCTCTCTCTCCAGATGGCATCCTGCGACTAGTGAGGTCTGGCTGCTCGACAACCTGCCCACTCGACCCCCATCCCCTCTTCCCTTCTCCAGACCATCTCTGGACACCTTCTCACTTCCCTCGTCAACTCATTCCTGAGCACTGGCTGCGTCCCTTCTGACATCAAAACGGCCCGAGTTGCTCCCCTCCTCAAGAAACCAATACTCAACTCATCTGACGTCAAACTATAGACCTCTTTCCATTCCTTTTCTTTCCAAAACACTTGAGCATGCTGTTTCTGATCAACTTTCTTATTATCTCTCTCAGAACGATCTTCTTGACCCTAACCAGTCAGACTCACTCCGCTGTTCTCATCCTCCTATATCTATCCGCTGCCTTCAACACCAGGAACCATCAGATCCTCCTCTCTTTCTGGGCGTCTCAGGTTCTGCACACTCCTGGATTGCATCCTACCTGGCAGGTCGCTGCTTCCAGGTGACGTGGAGAGGATCTGTGTCTGCACCACATGCTCTCACTACTGGTGTCCCCCAGGGCTCGGTTCTAGGCCCTCTCTTCTTCTCTCTATAAACCAAGTCACTCGGCTCCGTCATATCCTCACATGGTCTCTGCTAACATTGCTATGTGGATGACACTCAACTACCCCCATGCATCTCTGTGTGCCTGGAAGATATCACAACTTGGATGTTGGCCCACCACCTCAAGCTCAACTTTGACAAGATGGAACTGGTCTTCCTTCCGGGGAAGGCATACTTCCTCAAAGACTAGCCTACCTCACACAGAAAGCGGTGCAGATCCTAACCCAGGCACTTGTCCTCTCCTGTCTGGGCTACTGCAACTCGCTGTTGGCTCGGCTCCCTGCGTATGAAAATGTACGCGTTCACTACTGTAAGTTGCTCTGGATAAGAGTGTCTGCTAAATGACCAAAATGTCATGCCATGAAACCCCTTGCAACAGCCCGTCTGGTTGTCAACCTTCCCAAGTTCTCTCATGTCACCCGCTCCTCTGCACAACTCCATTGGCTTCCAGTCGAAGCACGAATCCAGTACAAGACCACGACGCTTACCTACAGAAACAGCAAGAGGAAGTGCCCTTCCCTACCTTCAGGATATGCTCAAACCCTACCGCCCCAACCCTGAGCACTCCGTTCTGCCACCTCAGGTCTCTTGGCCATCTCACCCCTACGGGAGGTCAGCTCCTTGCCTGTCTTCTGAAAACATCTAAAAAGCCATGCCTTTTCAAACATGATATTTAATTATCCTCCTTACCTTGACCTCCCTCCACAAAAATAAACAAACCAGCACTTGACCCCCCCTTGACCCCCCCACACACACACCCTTTATGGTCTGACTACTGATAAGTGCGTTAAGGAAACGTGTACTTTCTATGCCTGCGATATGTGGTTGTCCCACCTAGCTATCTTAAGATCAAAATCTAATGTTATTTGTCACATGTGCCGAAGACAACAGGTGTAGACCTTCCTGTGAAATACTGAATACAACAGGTGCAGACCTTACAGTAAAATACTGAATACAACAGGTGCAGACCTTACTGTGAAATACTGAATACAACAGGTGCAGACCTTACAGTGAAATACTGAATACAACAGGTGTAGACCTTACAGTGAAATACTGAATACAACAGGTGTAGACCTTACAGTGAAATACTGAATACAACAGGTGTAGACCTTACAGTGAAATGCTGAATACAACAGGTGTAGACCTTACAGTGAAATACTGAATACAACAGGTGTAGACCTTACAGTGAAATGCTGAATACAACAGGTGTAGACCTTACAGTGAAATACTGAATACAACAGGTGTAGACCTTACTGTGAAATACTTAAACTCAATTTTCTTAAAACTGCATTAAGATAATATTTACTAAATAAACTAAAGTTTTAAAAAAGTAACAAAATAACAATAAAGAGTCTGTATTCAGGGGGTACCAGTACTGTGCAGGGGTACAGGTTAGTCGAGGTAACTTGGAGGGTAAATGCAAATAGTCAGGGGTACCATTTGATTAACTGTTCAGGAGTCTTATGGCGCTTGGTGGTAGAAGACGAATGAGCTATAAGTCACTCTGGATAAGAGCGTCTGCTAAATGATTACAATGTAAATGCAGAATATGCATTTTGTTTCAATTTATGAGACGTACAGATTTAGTAAATTCATTAGTAAGCAGCACATTAAAGTTCACAATTCATGTACGTTTTGTCCTACGTTGTTGTTAGGCAATACTATGTTTGCAGATTTTCAATGTTATGGATTGTATAACTTTTGCCTTAAAATAAAGCAGTTTTGTTTTCACAATGGATAAAACAATCCTAAATAAATCAGCCTTTATGGTCAACATGTGCCCCTTGTTTATCCTCAATCTCCTTATATATCTGCCAAGCAGAAAGTATGTATTTGTGTTATGGTGTAGCCTAATGCATGGGCGCTCCATAAAAATTCCTAGAGGAAATTCCCCACATGGCTTGCTCTGTAAAATGCCGATGATGTTAATGATGATTATGATCTCTCGGTAAACGCTCTGTTGACTGCTACAACTACACCCCACCCCCTCTCATTTATGCAGTCCCATTGTCAGTTGGTGGTGGAGGGGAGGACGCTTGGAGCCGAGGCAGCCAGTAGCACTAGCACGATGATGTAATCAACATTTCTCCTCCTCACTCATTGAGAGGGGCTCGATACATCTGTCTCGGGCGGCCGTGTAGGCGTATTTTGCACCGGGTGAAAATGGATTGCGTTCGTTTTGGGAATAGGGCGGCGCACAATTAGCCCAGAGCGGTCCGGGGTTTCGGTCGGGGGGTAGGCCGTCATTGTAAATAATCATTTTTCTTCTTCATCTTAACTGACTTTGCACCGGGCAAAATAAAGGTAAAATAAAATACCGTTCTATCTGAGAAGGGCGCTCATCCCTCACCACTTTTGCCCGTTCACCGTCACGGGCCATAGACCGGTTTCGAATCCACCCATTCACAGAGAACCCGGCTCGTGCATGTGGACGTTCCGCCAGCTGTGAGGCACGCACCACACGGTTCGGATGATGTCATTCACTTTCTTTTGAGCAGTTTTTTTTTAACGTTGACCGGAGGACACCGTTTTTTTGCGTGTGTGTGTGTGTTGTTGTTGTTGTTGTTGTTGCGGTGATAGATACGATTGGACGGGGAGCATATATCTCATCGAACGGACGGGAGACAGAGGACCCGTAATAGCTACGGCAAAACACGACTGGACTCTCTCGGTGTGTCTGTGTGACGAGGGGCCACATCATTGCACCACTGATACCTGCCGCTGCTTTCACCACACAGCTGACAAGCCTAAAGTCAACCTTTTAAACAACGTTTTTTATATAAATGTCTATAAAAAAAAAAGCTACTATCTATTTTGCCTTTGAGAGAAAAGTGATATTAGCTGACATTTCCGGATTCGAACAGCCGCATATTCATCCTGAATAGACAGCCAATTGATCGCTGTTTATGTAACAACGGAGGCTAGAGAAGTGAAACTAACGGTAATCAATTATTTTTTTTTCTTCTTGGGAATGTTCTGCGAACTGTCTACCTCCAGCTAGCTACAGTAGCGAGCTAACTTGGGTCAGGATCTAGTACCGTTATGTGCGTGTCTGTGGTCTTTACAGGCAAAAAAAGCGAAACATTCATCGTTCACGTTTCACTGCCTTGATATTTGATACGGAACTTTTTTTGTCAACATCTACAATCGAGATACCCTTGGCTTTGGATTTTTTATTTATTTGTTTTGTCTGAGGCTAAAGCATGACAGACATAAGATCCATCCTTCCATCCCGGTGCTCCATCCAATACGGCGCAGTGTGAATAGCCCATCCGGGAAGCGTACATCAGCAGAATCGCATCCTATGCACCTCTTGGGCGTCGTTGGTGGGGGGGCTGAAGGTGCTACTATCACCGGAGAGCAATAACGTCGGAGTGGGAGGACGGTGCCTTCCCATCTCAGGATTAAACCATGGCCAATGAACCTGTTATCCTTAATGTGTATGATATGGTAAGATTGTGTGTTGGAAGTTTTCTGTGCATGGGAATCAATGTAACAGAATAGCCTACTATTGACACACACACACACACACACCAGAGATGATATTGAGTCTCTTTACAGACACACACACACACACACCAGAGATGATATTGAGTCTCTTTACAGACACACACACACCAGAGATGATTTTGAGTCTCTTTACAGACACACACACACACACCAGAGATGATTTTGAGTCTCTTTACAGACACACACACACCAGAGATGATATTGACTCTCTTTACAGACACACACATACACACACCAGAGATGATTTTGAGTCTCTTTACACACACACACACACACACACACCAGAGATGATTTTGAGTCTCTTTACAGACACACACACACCAGAGATGATATTGAGTCTCTTTACAGACACACACACACACCAGAGATGATATTGAGTCTCTTTACAGACACACACACACACACCAGAGATGATTTTGAGTCTCTTTACAGACACACACACACACACACCAGAGATGATATTGAGTCTCTTTACAGACACACACACACACACCAGAGATGATTTTGAGTCTCTTTACAGACACACACACCAGAGATGATATTGAGTCTCTTTACAGACACACACACACACACCAGAGATGATATTGAGTCTCTTTACAGACACATACACACACACCAGAGATGATATTGAGTCTCTTTACAGACACACACACACACACACACCAGAGATAATTTTGAGTCTCTTTACAGACACACACACACACACACACACCAGAGATGATATTGAGTCTCTTTACAGACACACACACACACACCAGAGATGATATTGAGTCTCTTTACAGACACACACACACATACCAGAATGGACATTGAGTTCCTTGGTACGACAACCAGCCAGGTGCAGTGTTGGCCCCTATCCTCCCTTCAGATATCTCCAGGCCAGCAGTCACAGACGAGGACCCTAGTGGAGCTGAAAGTGACAGCTGCTCAAATGCCTGATTAAATCCCACTGTAGTTCTGCTCTGCTGGGATGAGGGATGGGCTGGGACCAGAAATTGGCCCAGGCATTTCAAACACACTGGCCCAGTTGTTCTCATTATGACTCGCAAATCCAGACTCGTGGTGAATCCAGACTCGTGGTGAATCCAGACTCATGTCAAATCCAGACTCATGGTGAATCCAGACTCGTGGTAAATCCAGACTCGTGGTGAATCCAGACTCGT